>ML377873.1:59600-72333 GCA_005239525.1 Nicotiana knightiana | reverse complement strand
CAAGATTCTAGGGTTTATATGTGTTTTCATTCTGTTATTGACATGGATTGTATATAAACCCTAGAATCTTGAATTGGGCTAATATGGGTTGCTCCCAAGGAGAAGTTCTTGGGGGAAAATGTGATCTTGAACAACTTTGGGTGATTTTTCTTATCCTTTACTATATATCTGGAAATTTGTGGTGTATTGTGGACTCCATGTTTTATGGTTGGAGATTTGACTATGGTTATCCATTTGATAATATCTAAAGTAATGGAAGCTTTAATTTTGTTATGGTTTCCAGAAGTGGCTAAAAATAGATGAAACAACAAGTAATTTTTTACTCTGTCAAGATATTTGGGAAATCCTCTGTTACCCTGTTGGCTTGTTCTATTTTCTGTAAAATGGTCTTAAGTTTACATTCTTTTATTTGCCTGCTCTCAAACTGTAATTAGTTTGTCTGGATTTTTCTCCATCTGTTTAAAGTTATCTGTTTTCAAATGCAGCAGTCTTCCCCTGGAAGAATAAACATGTCAAGACTACGGTGTATGCTTCGAGGATTGGATTTAAAGGCTATTGTCTTTTTGGTTGTTTTTGTGCCAACATGCATTGCTGGTATATACTTTCATGGACAGAAGATTACCTACTTCCTTCGCCCGTTATGGCAATCCCCTCCGAAACCCTTTATTGAAGTTACTCACTATTATCACGAGAATGTCTCGATGGAGAACCTTTGCAAGCAACATGGATGGGGAATTCGTGAATATCCTAGGCGCGTTTATGATGCAGTTTTGTTTAATAATGAAGTGGATATGCTTACTATCAGATGGAAGGAATTGTATCCTTACATCACACAGTTTGTTCTTCTCGAGTCCAACTCCACGTTTACTGGTTTGCCCAAACCCTATACTTTTGCTATTAACCGGGACCAATTTAAGTTTGTGGAACCGCGATTGACTTATGGAACCATTGGAGGAAGATTCAGAAAAGGTGAAAATCCATTTGTTGAAGAGGCATATGAGAGAGTAGCACTCGACCAGCTTTTGAGAATAGCTGGCATAGAAGACGATGATTTGCTGATAATGTCCGATGTTGATGAAATTCCTAGCAGGCATACTATCGATCTTTTGAGGTGGTGTGACGATATTCCTCCAATTCTTCATCTTCATTTGAGGAATTACTTGTACTCTTTTGAATTTCAAATTCAGCACAGAAGTTGGAGAGCTTCAGTCCACAGGTATCAGAAAGGCAAGACTAGATACGTACACTATCGTCAGACTGATTACCTTTTGGCAGATTCAGGTTGGCATTGTAGCTTTTGTTTCCGCCACATCTCTGACTTCATATTCAAGATGAAAGCTTACAGCCACACTGATAGAATCAGGTTTTTGCATTATTTGAACCCTAAAAGAATACAAGATATTATTTGTCAAGGGGCTGATTTGTACGACATGCTTCCTGAGGAGTACACATTCAAGGATATCATTGGTAACATGGGACCCATCCCTCATTCTTACTCGGCCGTGAATCTTCCTGCTCATCTGCTGGAGAATCCCGAGAATTACAAGTATCTCTTGCCTGGGAACTGCAAAAGAGAAAGTGGCTAATTTTTTACCACAGAGTTGAGTGCATTTTCTTAACATAGGAGGTGCTTCATGTGCAGGTTTTATGTTGCAACATGAGGGACTCTTATCAGGTAATTAGTGATGGTCGTGCTCGGGATATATAGTGGGTTTTTCTGTTTGTCTTGGGTTAATTTGAGTACATTCATTTGCCAAGTAAACATTTAATTTAGGGGTGATGATGTGAAGGCAGGGGGAAACTTGAATGTTTCCTGTCTGTATTGCGCGCAATCCTTTGGATGAGATCCTACTCTTTGGATGACATAAACTCGGGCTTTTTGATTGTAGAATTGGTTTTCTTATTCTTTTTCTCCTGTTAGAGACTAATGTATTCCTATATATAAATTTTGTTTTTCAAGGCTTTCCTCATTGCACCTTTACCCCCTGATCTCATATTTCCTCCATGTATATGACTATGTGAGTTGGTTGGATTCACCAGCAGTTTCTTGTCTGCTGTGTTGTCTAATTTTGTTGCATAGAGTTGAGCTCTTTTAGAAGCCAGAAATTTGTGGTGTTTTGAGATTTTACTAGGTTGGATTGACAATCTACTGGGAAAATGAATATCAGTGCAAGTTGCTAGTTGGTTATATGACTCACAACTGTTGCATTTCCCTTCAGTCACTGGTAGGGGTGTTCGTCGGTCGGCACAGTCGGTATTTAGACATTTCGGTTCAGTATTTTCGGTATTCGGTTTCGTAAACTGCTATACCAATACCGTACCTAATTAAATTCGGTATGGTTCAGTTTTTCTCCTTTCGGCTTCAGTTTATTGGATTCGGTTTATTCGATTTGAATACTAGCTAGCGCATAGAGTCATAGATGGTAATATTCTTAATAAGTACTCAAAAGTACAAAACTAAAAACGTTTGTTGGCAGAAGTTTTGTCCAAAATAAGCTAATACCAACCTAGAGAGAGAAAACTTAGAAAAATGTCTTGTTACTTGCTTAGAGTTGATTGATACTTAGAGAATAAAGGAAAGAAATTTTTAGATTTGTTATATTTATTTTATAATTAATAAAATGTGTATTGTGTAGTATAATATATATTTCGGTACGGTATCGGTATTTCATTTTAAAAACTTAAACCAAATACCATACCGAATATCAAGATATCGGATACCGAATACCAAAATTTTTTGTTTCGGTACGGTAATTTGATATTTATCAAATTATGCATAAGCAACTATTTAAGGTGTTTTTGCAATACTATACCAAGTGCTCAGTTTTATGATCTACTTCCAAATACAGAGAACCAGTAGCGCAGAGAGTGTAACTATTATTACTTTTATTGATTGATTTTGAATAATTAATGATCACAAGTTTGGAATTTAATAGAATATATTGGGTTTGAAACCAAGGGGAATAGAAGTTTCTTTTTCGTTGTTAAGCATGCTCTTATTTACTTCATATAAGCTTATTCAAAGTAAAGTTGATCTCTAAGTTCTAGGAAAAGAGGGGTTGTAGTGTTGTAGGTCGATAATCAGTATCAAAAGCGAATTCATGATTTAAATTTGATGAATTCAACCTTTATGTTTTCATTTCAGAACCTATTACACTTTTCCGATTGTTCAGAACTTACTATACATTAAAAAAATTGTGATTTTTTCAGATATATAAAAAAAATTGAACTTGTTGAGACTATGTTGCATCAACTCCTGCTCATTAATCTTCTTAATACTTAATAAAGTAGATGGACTAAAATGATTAATTTGTGATTGGAACATAGTTGATTGGTGATTAAATTGAAATTTTTAAGACATTTCAATCGAACATCTGTTTGCATGTTCAAATTTAAGATTCCACAGGCACGTGTTTCTAGCATATTCGTTTCCAATAAGCATAATTTTCCAGCATAAACTTGAGAGCATAAATTCTCAGTAACTAGGGCTGTCAATGGTTATCCGCGCTTATTTTATATAATTTATATCATATTTATTTTTTGGTCATTTCATTATATATATTAAAATTAGACTTTTTAAAACCTTCCTAATTTGTCGGTTTTTTTCGATATCGGTACGGTTCGGTTGATTTTTGGTAGAATACAATAACATACATACTTTTATAGGATTTAGCAAAACTTTCTAGACATTTTTACAGTTTAAAGGGTGATGAATTAAGAAAATTGAAAGATTGCTTGAGTATAGATTTATCAATTATTCTACAACAGTGTAAAGAAACTAAGCAAATACAAAGAAAATATAATTACACGAGTAGAAAGATATTAATCAAGCTGGGACTCAAGAATAAAATCTATATAAGATTAAATATTCAAAAAGATAAATCTATGTCACGACCCAAACCGATGGGCCATCACAAGTACATGAGTCCTACCTGTCGAACACCCCTAAGCATATGTTTACAATATAAACATGAATTAAGGGTAGGTCATGAATATCATCTGTCAATAAGCCGTTGAATTACGTGAATGACATACGTGAGAAAACATGTCCAAAAGACATATATACATATACATGCGGAATACGGTAGGGCGAGCCACCAAGGCTACTATAGAATAATAGGACACATGGGGAATCAAGAACATAGACACTTCTAGTACTTCTATGAATAGAGTTATTTATGAAAGTTCGTTTGTATCGTATGGATCATGCCAAAAGGAAAGAAGGGATAACCTTAACATTGCTGAGCCGGTTCTCTTGACAATCCCTCTAACACATGACAATCGTGACAAAACACGTGACGGCAATATTGGAGTAGGGAAAAATCCGTATGATATTCTTGAGAAAGATTGCACTTTACTCTCTTAAAATCGTAAATTCTCACGTTGCTAAGTAGTCTTGTATGAATTTTGTAGCAAATCACGTTGCTATTACGTGATAATCTCGTATGAATTTTCTTGCTGAAGCTTCATCCGTGACTTAGTAGATGTGAGCATCTTTGTTTTGTGAATTAGAGAGGTTCTCTTTAATCTTTGGGTGTGGGCCCCACTTAGGATGACTTATAGCCTGTTTGGTCAAGCTTCTCAAGGAGCCAAAAGTGTTTTTTTTTTCAAAAGTATTTTTTTTCTAACTTTTGGAGTAAAAAAGTGTTTTTGGGAAGAAGCAAAAGCAGTTTCTGAGAAGCAGAAAAAAGTAAGAAGCATAAGCAGTTTTGATTTTTCTTCTTACCAAGAATATCCTTAAAAAAATATAGTATATACCAAAATAACCATTAAACCTAATACTTAGAATATTAATGTATAAATATTTCTTATTGTTTTTAGGATAACTTTCTAATATATAGTGATTTTAGGGGTGAATGTTTTTATATTTATTGAATGATTTTTAATATATTTAACTTATATTAAAAGAAAAGCTCTTTTAAATTTTATTGTTATATTTTACTTAAATAATGAAAAGATTTAATTATTGCCTTAATAACAAAATTTTTAGATTATTTATTTACTTATAATATTAATTATTAAGTAAATCTATTCATGTCCTTATTTGTAATTTGATATTTAAAAGCACTTTTTGAAAAGCTTGGTCAAACACAAATTATTGTTCAAAAGTATTTTCAGAATGATTAGCCAAACACACATTACTTCTCTCCAAAAGTACTTTTTTTAAAAGTTTAACCAAACAGGCTATTAACCACCAAAAATTCCCTAAAAGTGCCACATTTTACATGTATTAAGTGTCATTACTTGGGCATTTGATCAAGATCTCCTTGGCTGCCACGTTGAGGTCCATAAGACTTATCCAAAGATGATTAATTAATTAGTTAATCTTTCATTATAAATCAATAATTATTCAATTATCCATATAATTAAGAATTATTTCAAATTACTTAAAGTACTAATCATTTTTAATATACTTTACACACCTTACTATCATGGTCATGTAGTACCTTGTATGACACTAGTTCATAAATATCGGGTATTATAGCTCGGACTGTATTTTATCCCAAATTGACAACCTTCAACGGAACTCATTTTATTTGATTCGTTTACCCTTTAGCCTTCATGGCACTTACTTATCGCCTGTTATAAATAGCACAAATGCTTATAACATCAAAAATAATCTCATTCTCGAGTCTGCGTCGATTAACTTACGACGAAACTTTAATGTATGCAATGCGGGATGTAACAATCTAAACATACGAAAGGAAATATATTTAATACATTGTACTTTGCTACTCATAATCGCTACAATACCTTGTGTCATGCTAGTGAATATGCTGGAAATTATTTAGTTTCAATAGGAGTAACACAATAGATTTGGGAGTTAGGATTTTAAGTTTATTTACTTATGGCTTGTAACTATTTTCATGACCAAGGAAAAATTTAATACTTTATTAATTTTAAACTTAATATATAAATATATTTTTCACATGTAAATTTATGTTGTACGGTTCAGTTTTTGTAAAATAAAAAATCTATCTTGATTATGGGTACGGTTTTATTAAAAGAAACCTGCAAAATCATTTCGATATGATACGGTACGGTTAGATCGGTTTAGTCAGATTCTGACACCTCTACCAGTGAGTCCTAAAATTTGATAATAAGTGAAATCATTGTTCCTGACTTGTTCTTCAAAAATCTCTGCATAAAAAATGGTAAGAAAATCTGCAAATAACAAGATGTCACTCATATCATCAGACACAATAAAAGAGGCTTTACAAAGCAATAGCAAAAAAATCTGGAATACAAACCAGAAACTTTCCTAAAGTATTTGGGGATGGGAACATGCTAAACAGCACAGAAAAGAACATGAGAAAGTCTGAAAAAGAGAGATAAAACACATTAAATCAAAATCAGAGCCATATCAACATTTTAAGCTTCAATACAGATCCTTGATAGATCGTAGCAATAATTCCTTCGATTCATACATCTTCTAGCATTATAGGATACAACAACAAAAAAATTCTTTTTTTTTTCTTTTCTCAAGATTCCTCCTCTTCTATTGTACTGTAGGACCGGTGGAAAGATGAGCATTTCATAAAACAGAAGCCACTCGAGAACGCAATCTTGTTGAAATGGATTCTGGATCTCAGAATGCACAAAGCATTATCTCATTGCTGTCTGTTAACACCAAAGTACTTATCATTTCTATTGCCGGTCCAACCAGCTAAAGATACTCTCTTGAGAACCGAACGGCAAATCCTGCATAGAGCACAACATCATAGTCAACTATAGATATTATTATTATTATACATATAAAACGATAATCATTAGCACCCGCAAAGATGAAACTTACTGCAAGTTGGAAATCTGGAGGAGTATCTAATTCCAAATTATCCAGCTCAGAAATTCCACAGGTTGTGTTAGTATTTCCTTGTGGTAAATGGCAAGTGTTATGAGTGTAGTCAGTAGAAGAGCCAATATTTTGTTCAAAACTATCAAGATAAGAAGCAAGAAGTTCATCACACAACAGAGAATCATCAACATCATTTGCATCAGCTCCTTGTGATTCTCCAGCCAGACATGTGGGGTACTCCATTTCACTCTTAACTTTAGCATCAGAAGACTGCCCTGCTTCTTTGGCAACTTCCACTTCCTAAACAGCAAAATGAATATCAATGTATGCAAAATCTAGCAAAATGCACATAGGTAGATATGTTCGTGAGTCGAATACTTGCAAATTTGTAAACCGAAATAAAGTACAAACAACCTATAATATACATATATAATGTATGTATATTTATACCTAATGTACAAAACACATACATTTTTCGACCATTATTTTTTAGGGTGGGCCAAAAATGTAAATATCCCATGATATAAAATTATAAGGAAGATGCAAACCTGATCAGCTGAGAAGGGTAAAGAGTCATCCACAATATCATCACAGGAAGGGGTTACTCCAGCTCGAGGGGGATTAGGAGTAACCGTCTTTGGAGTTGTAGGGCCAGCCTGATTTGCTCCCTCACTGGTTTCTTCATTGACATGAGAGTCATTGGCCTTGATGGATTGCTTCTGCTGTTGGTAAAAGATTTTTGAAACAACGTATGCACCTTCTTTTTCGTCTTCGTCAGTGCCCAGATGGTACTGATGCATTACCCAATGAGTCTTTTCCTGCTTCAACCCTTTCTTAGTAGTTTGATAGAGAACCATTACCTTCTTACACCCCTTTTGGAGTCCATTCTCCATCACAACCTTGGTCTTTCCCGTCTTGTGCCAGCGAACATGTTCTTTCCTCAAATTATTTTCATCACTTATCTTTCTACGCTTACGTTTACCAGTTGCATACGCATTGGTAATGCGATAAAAGAAGTGAATGCTATTTCCGTCCTTTTTGGCACCTGAAACAAAATAAATGTTATTGCTAGCACTTAATTCTCTTGGAATCACGATCCAAAATGGAAACTTATAAAAATTAGAGATTGAGGAATGAAAAATCTGCCATAACAGATTGATAGTGTCAGGTTTCAACTGGAAAAATGGAAAGCTGACAAGCAACTTCTTAAGCTTCAGAATGAGCAACTTGCATTTCTTGTATCTACTACACCCTTGTTAAAACAATTAACTCTTGCTGCATTTTCATTTCTAAGGTAAATGCAACCCTGAAAACCACGAGTGAGAGAGACTTTCTTGAAGATAGCCTTCCCACTGTAAAAACAAACAGCTATGTGCACTTGTGCACTAACAGTAGCCAGCGGTGGAGTTACATAGCGTTGACATCCCTTCATCGGAAAATTCATCTGTTTCGATAGGTAAAAGTTATTTTTCTATGTATATAAACTATGTTGTTAATCCCCTTGACTTTTTCGTATATTTACTTCTTAAAATTTTGACACCCTCCGCTTCTGACAGCAGCCATACACAGATCATGGTAAAAATGACATATCCTATGACGAGTCCATCTAAACATGGAGGATTTAGAGTAGCATACTTTTTACTCTTTTAGACCTAAATATATGTATCAATGCCATCTATTTTTATCCCCAGCATAGTCTATTGACTTCAATAATGCAGCTAAAAGCAAACAGAAGATAGTGCATCAAAGAATTAGGGGCTTTACAAACCAGGAAGATTTTCAGGATGGGTATAGCAAATCCCTTCGTAAATGTCAAGAGTGGGGATGAACTCATCAATGAATTTGTGTTGCTTGGAATTTCCCACCCCGCACTTTTCTTCCAAATACTCCAAGAGCTCTACATCAGATGGATCAAATTTCACACCAACAGGTAGACCAGGCCATTCCTGAGAAACCTGAATCCGGAAAGCAGCAAAATAATAAAGCAGCATTGAGCAACTAATTTATGATACATGTATTTGCTGGCTTAATCTTGGAACAAAAGAAAAAAAGAAGAAACTTTACTGCAGGGATACTGATTAGCTTACATCATTGTTATCAATACAGTAATGGCAGTTTGGGCATTGCCGCTTTGCGCCACAATCTTTTATTTGATGTGCAGCAGGAGCACTGGCATTTTTAATTTTTCTTGCTAGTCCTCTGCCATCAATAAGCCAAGATCTGCATCAATGAAAAAACCAGATGAGACCGTTTGATCTACTTATGGTGACAAAAGTCACAAGAAAAGATTCAGAACCTCATATAACAAAATCAAAAACTTCCTTTGCAGCCTAAAAAAAGATAATAATTAACTATAACCGCACGTAGCATAGTTGAAACAAATAATCATTCATCTGCATCACTATCACTTTAGACTTTAGGCCAATGTTTCCAATTCTTTCTCTGAGACTAACTACTATGAAACAAGCAAATAGTCCACTTCGACATAAGGTTTTGATTTTTAACATTCGCTTTAGCATTGCGCCCAATGCATACGTCAAGCAGCAATATACACACAAAAAAGACACCTTTGGAATCAGGTGACCAACAAAAAAATTGGGGCAATTGCAAAAATTGATGAAAATGTCATCTAAGGTGAATGACAATGGGATTTTTCCCTCTTACCCACACACAAGGCACTACAGAGCCCGCTAATACCAAAAACGAAAAAGTAAATCAAGCCCCTGAAAACCCACATCCTTAATCATCTACAGTACTATTCAGCATTATCTCAGGAACAAACACAAATCTTAGAACAGAAGCTACAGTGATCATCCAAAAGTTAGAAACCCCCAAAATCTTAAAAAAAAGTTCCATTTTTTTACCATCTTCGATCATACTCAATAAAACCCAAAACAAAACTTTGCCTAACAAGCACGAAATTTCAAGTTTCATTCACAAAGATTCATCCTCACCTTCCCATTAAGGATTTTGAAGGGAGAAAAATATGAGATTTTTCAAGAAATATCCCTTAATCTGAGTTTCAATGTTAATCTTCTGAGATTGCTAAATTGGATTCGGAGACTGAGATTATAGAACAAGGGAGAAGCTCTGGTTTCTCTATATGTATCCAATACGTTCCCCGTTTCTCCACTGGATTAAGCAAGCTGGACTGGACTGGACTCTGGAGTGTGAATGAGCGGGAAATTTTATCTTGCGAGGCTTGGAAAACGACCCTTCTAGGTTCGGATGAGCGTTTACGTTTAACGACGCTGCCGAACCACAGGTTTAGTATGGCCCACAGTTGACCGAACCTTGGGTCTGCCAATGACTCAGCTCTGGAACTTAAATGTCTTCTTCGAAAACTGGGTATTAGTGTTAAAACGGTAAATTTAATTGGTTCCGAATTCCTTGCTCCCCAAGCTATAAATGGAAATGTTTTATGTTCTCTGGTTTCGCCTCTCTTTTTTTCGGTTGGTTTTTGTCTTTTTAAAATATTTAAAATCATTATTAATAGTACTATTTTTTTTAATAAATTTATATACAATTATTTAAGTTTAAATAGTGACATGATATTTTATCTATCAAATAAATTTGAACTATTATTTTAATCGTTGTTAAGATATTATTTAAACCAAATTAGAATGAGTGTACGGTAAACTCGGGTTAGCCTCAGGATTAACCCAAATAATAGATGTAACTTTTCCATAATATCAATTCGTTATAACATTCAAAAATATTCGAAATAAATAACGTTATTATAGAGAGGTTTAACTGTACTTACTTTATTTTTTTCTGGATTTCATTTAATTAATTAAGTATTAGTGTCGTATCGAGATAAGTTCTAACCATTGATTACTCACAATAGTGTATGCACTAAGTTAATAAGCAACACATATACTCCCTTCGTTTACTTTTACTTGTTCAGTATTCGAAAAATAAATTTTCATTTTTACTTGTCACTTTTAGCATATCAAGAGAAGATAATTGTTTCGCTCTTGTTATACCTTCAATATTAATTACTCATTTCAAACTATTTTCTCAAATCTATTAAAAATATGTATCAATTAGTATGAATATCATGATAAATTATGTAATTCCTTTATTATAATTTAAGGAGAGTGCAAAGTGGATAGTGGACAAGTAAAAATGAATGTAGGGAATAATTTTATATAAACTATGTAATTAAAATATACACTCTCATTTTAAATTATTGAGAAACTTCCTCTCACCAAATTTTTAAGTGGTCGGAATCTCGAAGATTGGGATAACAAGAGAAGGATTCAGTGCAGAGAGCAGATCAGTTGTAGAATGATTACTGAATTTTCCTTCTGCCGATGTTTGACACGTGGAATAATTGGCTCGTATTACACTGTTTAAAATATTTCGACCAATTGTACTTGCATTTCTTCTTTCTTTTGTAAGTCAAAATCCTTTTTTTCTTTTTCTTTTTTATCGTAACAACTTGGCTTCTATCCAATTAGTTCAATTTCATAGATAACTTCATGATAAAAAGTTCTTAAAAGACGTCTTCTTATAGTCATTGTTTTTATTGCATTTTATTTTTACATGAAATGCTTCATATATGACACTTTATTTTTGTATATATACTTAGAGGCGGACTCATGATTTCAAGCTTATGCAGGATTGTGATCAATTTTAAGTTACTGAATTTTAAATTATAAACATATTTAATAGATTTTTTAAGTTAAATATATGGTTCGTACCAAAGCTACCGAGTTTTACCAAACCCACTTCCAACATTGTAGCTCCGCCCTCTGTATAGTAATAACTGTATTTATTAAAAAAAACATTCTTAAACACATAAGTTAAGAGAAGGAAATGAGAAATCTGCATGTGGAAACTGGAAATTAAGGCACGATTTCGGGTGTGTTTGGTACGAAGGAAAACATTTCCAAATATTTTTCAATTTTCTCTTATTTGGTTGGCTTAAATATTTGGGAAGATATTTTTCTCGTGAGCTCATTTTCCTCAAATTTGAGAAAAATATTTTCCCTGGAAAAATATTTTTTTTTTTTTGGTAACTAATTTAATTGTGTTAATCACCAATGTAAAGTATTTACAAAGCCATAGCTAAGCCAACAAAGCTAGCTATCTAAAACTGAGACAAAAGAGACTTTTCTACACAGTATACTATCTACTATCTACTCAGCTACAAAGATGGTTCAAAACAGACAATTCCTGAGTTTATGGACAATCCCAAAAGAGGCTCGTGCATAACATACACAGGCAATCTCTTTGGCAATGTCCTCCCAGAACTTGCTTTTGTGTTCAAATATCCTACTATACCTCTCAATCCATATATGGTAACTTGTCTCTGCATATGCCAATTTGAAGATTTAAGCCTGTTGAGATTTCCCTTTAGCACATTTGATGGTCCATTGGCTAAAGTCATCCCAATTCTTGGTGTTCTCCTCCTGTATCCCTATCTACTGCCAAAATTTGTGCCAGATTCTCCTTGTATATTCACATTGCACAAGTAAGTGGTCTCATGTCTCCTCTTGCATCTGGCATAATATGTATTGTGTGTTGACATTCATTCCCATTCACTCAGTCTATCAGCAGTTAAAACTTTATCGCGCATCATCAACCACATTATAAACTTTGCTTTAGGGCGCGCTGCATTGTTGAACATGAGACTCTTCCATTCAACTCTTGAGTAGTCACCGAGCAGGTTAAAGTAAATCTGCCTTATTATACTCTTCTTTGTATTTTGTTCCCCCTGCATATTCCCTCTAGCTTCAAATGCATTCCCCACCATCCAGCATGCTTGTTGGGGGTGTTGATGCACTAGCAAACTGTTGGCCTTTAATATAATATGTATGTTTCCACCTGATCCACAGTTTATCTTGTTTGTGAGCCAAGTCCCAACATGTATTGGCTATGGCGGCCTTGTTCGATGCATATTAATGAGGTTTAGTTCCCCCCTCCCTCCCC
>ML377873.1:0-59198 GCA_005239525.1 Nicotiana knightiana | reverse complement strand
GCCCCCCCCGGGCTTTAGGTAGGAAGACTTTATCCCAAGCTAATAGCGCATTTCTTGTGATCACATTATCTCTTGACCAAACATAGGATCGACATATGCTTTCAACTGTTTTAATCACCTTAGTAGGGATGATAAACAATTGTGCCGAGAATGCTTGTATCCCAAAGAGCACACTTTGAACTAGTTGAACCCTTCCAGCATAAGAGAGTTTGCGTGTAGTCCATGATGTAATTCGTGCTGTCATTATATCTATTAGGGGTTGCCATTGCATGATACTCATCTTCTTTGTAGACAAGGGAACTCCAATATATTTGAAAGGAAGCTCACCATCACTGAAGCCTAACTGAAGTAGAATCCATTATTGTTCTATTGTTGTGACTCCCCCAACAGATACTGTAGTGAACTGTGCAAATTTCTGATATATTGCCTTTACTGATACTGTTCGCCTATAGCAAAGAGCAATAAATCATCAGCAAAACACAGGTGTGTTATCCCAATTTTAGAGCATCTAGGGTGATATTTGAACTCCTTGTTTGTCCTAAGCTCCTGTAAGTTTCTGGTCAGATAGTCCATTACCACTTCAAATAGGAAGGGTGACATTGGATCACCATATCTGAGTCCCTTGGCATCATTGAAGGATTTTTTGTGTTCACCATTTATTACAATAGAGTAGTTCACCGTATGTATGCATTCCATAACCAAGATATGTATAATTGAGGGAAACCCATCTCCTCCATAACTTGCTTTAAATAAGGCCACTCAATAGAATCATAAGCCTTCTGGAAATCAATCTTAATCATGAATTTGGGAGATGTATGTTTTTTGGAATATGCTTTGACCAACATGTGCAAGAATAACATTGTCTACAAGCTTTCTTCCTGTACGGTTGGTGGCTTTGTATATGTTCCCCGTGGCAAAGAAATTTGTAACAACTTCAATGACTTCATTTTTTATGATGCTCCATGATTTTTTGAAAAAATAGGCATTAAACCCACCAACACCAGGAGCTTTGTCATCACCAATAGAACACAAGCCCTGATATATTTCATGCAGTGACATCCCTACACAATAAGATTCTCTGTTGTTGTGACAGACTGGGACCTTTTGCCATTATCTTCTTGTCAATTGCTGGTAGTCTATGTGCAGCTGTTCTCATTAATCCCTTGTAGAAGCTTACAATTTCCTCTATGATGCTTGCATGACTATTGAGTTTATCTCCTGTCAGCAGTTCAACTATTTGATTTTTATGCTGCCTTTCCTTGATCACTACCGTGAAATATGAATCACCTAGATTGATCCGTTTTGTTGTGGCCTTGTGCTTTAAAGCACCTTCCTCCAGCAAATCCCATTTCTCCAGGTGTTGTATAAGGCTCTTCTCCTCAATCATAAGATCATATGTTCACTATGTACATTTTCTTTCTTGTACATTAATAAGGTCTGCTTTGGCTCTTTCAATCTTCAGATTGATATACTTGAACTCTTGAATATTCAGCTTTCTGAGTAGGGTTGTAGGAGCTTTCAATTTGAGCCAGATGTTGTTCATTTTCCTGTAGTCCAATGTTTGCTCACAGTGTTGTTGTACAATGTTCAGGAATTCTTCATGATCTACCCACACATTGAAGAACTTAAAAGGTGATTTCCCACTTCTCTGTTGTAGAGCTAATTTTAGAGTCATTGCAGTATGATCAGAGATGAAAAGCATACCATAAACAATATTCATAGTTCCCAAACATTCTATCAATTCTACTCCATATCCTATCTGACCCATTCTCATGTTATCTCAATTAGCCCAGTGTTTGAATACGATTGGCATAATCCCTTATCTCAGCACCGCTAACTGTACATCCATGTAATCTATCTTGTATGTGAAGTATTGAGTTAAAATCACCACCAATTAGCCATGGTTTGGTGATTCCATTCATAAGGACGGACTGGCTTACACCACTACCCCTTCTTGAATCCGCTATGTCATTCCTGCTTATGGAGGGTGATATTCTTGGAAATTTAATCAAGTTCAAAGCTGGGCTACTCACCCCTTGTCTTTATCTGTTTGCAATTCAAATTTCTCTGGTACTCTAGCTTCCTTTAGTTGGGAGATCTTTGAGTCTCACCTTGAGGTTATGTGGAAGTTCTACTTTGGTCTCCCACAATTTCTGCTGCTATTGCCACAACTTATGTTGTTACGACAACATCTCTTTTACTTTTCCATTCATATCTTGGTTCTCTTCTTCTTCCAGGTTACTCCTCTCCCTCTTGTCCAACCTTTTTCCATTCACCATTCCCACCACCCCACCCTGCCCTAAATGGCAATATTATTAATAATATTTTCTTTTCATGTACTAGATAAAGTAAATTTTTTTATTTCAACAAAAAAGTATTTTCTTTTCACGATATAAGAAAAAGTTTTTTTTTTCGTTTTAATAAAAATTAGTACTTTCTTTTCATGATGTAGAAAAAAAATATTCTTTCATTTCAACAAGATAGATGCAGTAAAAAGTATTCTCCTTTATTGCAATAAAAAGAGTTTTTCTTTTCATGACGTAGAAAAAGTATTTTCTTTTGTTCCAACAAAATGAGTATTTTCTTTTCATTATATGAAAAAAGTCTTTTCTCTTATTTTAACAAAATGAGTACTTCATTTTCATGTTATAAAAAATAGTACTTTCTTTTTCAACCGACAAAAAAAGTAGAGCACAAATTGTAACGTTATTTTTGCGTAAAAAAGTAAAGCAACACATTACTTCCTTTGGGTTTGTACGAATTTTTAGAAGAATAATTAAATTTTTGAAGAAAATAGAATCATGAAAATATTAAGTATTTGGTACGGAGAGGAGGGGGAGGAGTGAGCACAAGAAAGAGAGGGACTTGATAAGGAGAGTAACATAAGAAATTATTTTCCTAAAAAATATTTGCTACGTACCCTTCTTTTAGATTATGAAAAATACCATTTTACTCAGTTAGGCGATCAATTTATAAAAATGTGCTTATTCAAGCAGTCTCTTTTGCTTTCCTCACTTGTATGCTCAAATATGAATAGAATACATAATTTCACTTGATGTTTTAAAGGTAAAATTGATGGTTTAATAATTATTATGCCAATGTGCCATTTGTGAAACGACTCAGTACAAAAAAATAATGAGGTTAAACTCCTGTACTTCGACTACCAACAAAGTCGTTGTAGTATAGTGGTGAGTATTCCCGCCTGTCACGCGGGTGACCCGGGTTCGATCCCCGGCAACGGCGTATTTTTTCAAAATCTTTTTTATGTGCCATAGGGCCGACAGCCGACTGTCCTGTATATGGTAATGATTGATTCTTTGGTCCTAAAATTTTTGTATTTATTGAGTGATTTCTGTGGTGGACCAAAAGCATTAACTCTCACTGTCTGCTCCAACATCAACTATCCCTTTCTTTCAAATACTCATTCATCATTCCATCCTATAACTTATTTTTTTCTGTTATATCGGAATAAAAGTGGATTATTAGTTATCGTGAGAATAAATTGCATTTTCACCTATCGTTTGATGAATCATTTTGAGTTCAACCTGTTGAGTTAAGTCAACAATCAAGTTATGATCCAACCTGTTTAAACTCGAGCAAGTTGATGGTTTACTAAAAAATTGAGTTCCACCTCTAGTTACCTGTTTATGGTTCTTGAAAATTCATATAACGTCTAAGGGAAATGTTTGCAAGTTTCCAGCTTCCTACGGAACAGCTGCAATTAGCAATTCAATAATAATGCACCAAAATGACACAGTCAAATGAGGTTTTAACAAAAGATTGGAGTACAGGCCTTTGGATGGACCTTATTTTTTACAACTATAATATACATCACAGCAACCCAACTCCTGCATCCAGAAACTCCTCACATTAAGTCAGAACAACGTTCGGTGTTAAAAGCGAGTCTTCATCATGCATCTTCCTGCAGCAACTTCCCCTCTGAATCACAGGCTGGCTTACTTATAAAAGCTAGATTCAAAGGGTCCTATTCGCTCGACCTTTTTCTTGTGCCGGGTGAGACAAAGAAAGAGCAAAAGCTAAGTTATCTATCCATATTTGTGAGCTTCCTAAAAGATAGCTGAATTTGGAATACCTTCCGGGTAATTAACAGTTTTTTTTTATTTCCCTTGGGGATCAGTAACATTGGTTAAAACAGAAGAAGAATCCTCTTGGTTGATTCTCCATTGGTGTTTTAGGGGTCTCGCCCGAGCCATCGCACTTGGCCATTAACGAGCTGGTACCTGGAGATTCTGGTGGCAAGACATGATTCTCTGAAGTGAAAATCCTAGGTGGTATAGCTGGCTCTGGTGGTGAAACTGCAGAAAGATAATGTAGAAGCATCTGTATTATCTGGGTGAAGTTGGGACGAGCATTTGGGTCCTCTTTCCAACAGGAAGTTACAATTACAGCCAAATCCTGCGGAAGATCATCAGCGCTTGGTCTCACGTTCTGCAAAACACAAACGGTATAACCTAGATTTAGCAAAACCAAACAACTATTAATTGTTAGTCTAACCTAGCTTTCCAACCGTGATCGAAAGCAAGCACGTTCTAAGGAATATTGGTCCCCAAGTTTCTTTTTTTTTTTTAAAAAGAAATTAAAAAAAAATGGAACTAATTGCACGCGGTTCGAAACTCGGTTGATGATGGACCAACCCGTGTACCCTTTTCCGCTTAAATACCTGGCTTTTGTTTGTTGTAACTCAAACCCAAGACGTGCGCCCACACATCATATGTTACGCTCTTACCACTAGTTTCATTCCTGGGGCAAAGGGCCCCAAGTTTCTCGATGGTAATTATCCACGTTTCATGTTCCTCAGTCAAAAAATTTAGGTGCTTTCAGACAAAAGCAACTTTTTAAGTCTTCAACTGTGGGACAAACTTTTGTAAATTAAGCACATTCAGCCAAAGTTGTACGAGTGTCCCAGTGGTCCTACTGTGATGTGAAGTGTGAACCAACTAAATGCTATCATATGTCACCTCTCTCATCCCCTTTAATTCAGGAAAATTATAAATGATAATCCAACATTAGACTAGTAATGAGATAACTAGATGACAAAGTAAAATCAATATGGAGAGACGATATGATATTTACCTTAAAAGCAGCTGCATAAGCAGCCTGCAAATTAGACATGCCCTCAAATGGTAATTTGTTATGTATGAGTTCCCACAGGACAATTGCAAAACTGTAGGCATCTACTTTGTGATTATAGTGCTTCTTTTCGCCATGTCTTAAAGTGACCGTGCTGTAGAGCTGCCACCAAAAATAGAGTGATAAGTCAGTTGTACTGCAGACACAGGATAAAAGCAAAAAGGAATGGGAAATATATTAATAAGCAGAACGGTTCAAGAATCAACCTCTGGAGCCATCCAGCGATAAGTTCCAGTTTCAGCAGTCATCATCTCTGTCAACGACTCTTCTCTTGCCAAACCAAAATCCGCAAGTTTGACAGTTTTATAGTCCGCCGTCAAAAGCAAGTTCTCTGGAAGTAATTGCAACCAGAACCAAAAATTATAAGAGCTTAGAAAGAGAAAAAAGGGTCCATGCTTATGCTACGACTGGCATTGTAACTTTTTAAGGAATAGCAATATCGATAAATGTTTGTTAACACCCTCGATTAGCAAAGAAGACAAGTAAAGTTTGAAATCATTGCTGACCCTAGACAAGTACAAGTCGTACTAGTAGGCCAAAAGAGATAACTATTTTCAGGTTTTCCTAAGATTTAAAAGTAAACAAGTTTATATTTAGAATACATCCTCATGAGAGATATAATTGTAGCAAACAGAAGTGAGTTTTTCATTTAGGATCAGAATGTCTAAGAAATTATTTTTCTAACCTTGGAAGTCGAAAATATGTAAAGGTCAAATTTTTTAGACCACTGTACTATTAAGGATGATGGGTAAGCATCTTCTTTTGCAGCACTTGCCCGGAATTTTATTCCGGTTAAAGTTTCTTATTTAGCTGCTCCTAGCAACCAGGGATAATGTAGTCTTCTTGTCAAGAATCTAGCTCCGTAAGATGACATCGAGGAGAGCATCTTAAGATTCCTTTCAATTATTACATTATCCTGCTGTACTCATCCACAGACAAAAATAGGAACAGTGAATAGAAACGCAAAAAGGAAGGGAGCAACATAGAGCTCAGGATGCAACAAGCAATTTTGGTGCCTTTCTTCAATACGTAAGAATTTTAATGTTTATTAGTGATCCAGTACCATATACTAGGTATCTTCCATCTTTCAAGGATTACTCACAGAACATCACTAGAGATCAAGACCAAATAAAAGTTAAAAGATCAGTGATAATTACAGGCCACACCTCTATTCATGTCTCAACTGATTTGTCAAAATAAGCACTTTGAAACAAGGTGCAAACTTTAAATGAGTGTGTGGCAAACTCAACATGCACCAAGTGTCGGTTGGAAATGTATAAGTTACCAGGTTTTAGGTCACGATGAATGATTCCATGAGAGTGCAAGCATTCCATTCCACGAGCTATATCGAGTGCAAATCTAATAGCAACAGCAGTATCCAAACATCTCGGTCTCATGCTCACCAAGTATTTTCTTAACGTCCCACCGAGAAGAAGTTCGGTTACAATGACCATGACAGGCTCCTTGCAAGCTCCTATGAACTGTAAACGAAAAATGAAATCAAAATGAGTCACAAATTCAACCCTCTTAATCATCCCTCATCAAACAGATCATATCCAAACAAAGTTTCGGAACAAAAAAAACAACCTTCACTAAGTTCTTGTGCTGAACTCTGGATAACATTGCAACCTCCCTTCCGAAACGAGCTTCCCTCTTAGCGATCTCCTCTGGCGTTTCCCCTTTATGCACAATCTTTATCGCTACATTCAGGTTTTTGTATCTGCGATTAACCCAGCCAAAAAAAAAAGAAGATAACTAACTAAAGGGCCACAAAACAACATCATACCAGAAATTTAGGCAATATTAATTTAACTAACTAGCCCACACTTTTAAATCACCCTATTAAGTATTAGGGACAAATTCTTAATTCTTGTAACAAAACATTATCCTAAAATCAAACCATTGAACTAGCTGAATGAAATCAAACAGTAATTCAATAAAAATAGAACCTTGCAGTATTATTAGTTAAAATAAACAAACAACTCTTACAGATCAGTAAGAAAACACAATTTTACTGAGTCAAGATGAAATAGAAAGTCAAACTTACTTTCCCTCATACACCTTGGCATGAGCACCTTCTCCAATCTTAGGACCAACAAAAAGAAGTTTCGGATCAATCAACCATTTTGTCTCCAAATTCAACTCTTCTCCAGTGTAAAATCCATTAGCAGATCCCATTTCAAAACCCCAAATGCTCTATCAACAACTTAACAATAATTCACTAAGCATTTGGAACAAAATCATTACAAAAGATGTACTCAAACATAAAGTACAAAGCTTTAAGCCTTTATGACAGAAACACCAAAAACGTAGTACTACTTTTATGCTTTTAAACAACAGTAAATGAACCCCACATAATATCACAACAAGAAACACCAGAATTTTCAGCTGGTTCACTTAAAATTAAACAAAATTGGTCACAAGATTAGTAGATCAAGAAAATATTTTTTTTCTGGATAAATAGGCTGAAGGAGTGAAGATGCGGCTAATGAATAGAATAAGGTGAAAGAAAATGAAAGATGGAGACTTTAGTTAGTGGTAAAGACTTTATTTTTAAGTTGCTTTGCTCTCAACGCGTAGTTAGTTTTCTGTATATCTTCTTCTTTTTTCTTTTTTTTTGGGTTCTTGATCTGCAAAGAAAAAGATAAAACCGTGAGGAGGAAGGTGATGTGTGTGTGAAGAAGAAACTGCGGGAGGGTCGATTATTTATTTATTTATTTATTTTGTCCTTTTGAATTATTTTGAGGAGACAAGAAGAAATTATTTAAGGGGGAGTAAATGGAGACAAGAAAGGGTAGAATGGGAAAATAGGAAGATACCGTTGAAAAAGATATTATATTTTTATTTGAGATTTAAAGAAAAAAGTATTCGTATTTGCACATGGAAGATGGAAGAAGGAAGTAGAATAAATCCTCCCATTCCCATCAACATTTTTAAGTTGGTGAGATAAGAGTATTTTTTGTTGGTAACTAACAATTTTATTAATCATTAGTAACTTTATATATTCATAGCCCGCTTATCAGCAGCTATAACTTTTACAATTCTAAAGCCTACATTAACTGTCTTTATAAAAATATAAAATGTTGCACTATGCTACTAATCTCAGTAGTGGCTCTCACGTTACATATGTAGGCTAACTCTCATGCGATACTGTCAACTCCACTGCTTCTCTTTTCAAACAGCCGCAGGTTCCTTTCGATCCAAATGAAATGAGTTATCTCAGCATATACCATTCTGTAGAGTTGAGCTCGCTGTGTCCTACCCTTAGCATATTGTGTTACCCATTGCATATGTTGTTCCCAGTTATCTCTCACAACATCCTGCCTTTGCATCCAATGTAAGATTCTCTGCCATAATTCTTTTGTAAATCGATAGTTAACAAACAAGTGTTCAATGTTCTCATCATGAGCTTAGCATAATGAGCATTGTGGATCTACAACTAAACCCCATTGTATCAGCCTATCTACAGTCGACAATCTTCCATGCAGTTGCAGTCACATAGTAAATATAGCTTTTGGCCTGACATTTTTTTGGAACATCAAGCATTTCCAGTTAACTCTTGGTCTATCTCCCAGCAACTACAGGTAGAAACTGCTGACCATACTCTTTCTTTGATGTTGCTGATGTTGCACCTGTTGAAGAGTTGTTCTAGCATTTAGTATATGTCTCGCCATCCGGCTTGCTTGTTGGGGGATTGCCACCTTATCAAACATTTTATCTTTGATGTAGAAAGCATGTATCCATTTTATCCATAGCCGTTCTTGCTTGTGTGCTACATCCCAACATATTTTTGCTAGTGCAACCTTGTTTCGTGGATGCAAATTAATCAAGTATAAGCTCCCGCTTGATTTAGGTGTACATATTTTGTCCCAGGCTACCAAAATTTTTTTTGTGATCACATTTATCCCAGACCAGATGTAGGTTCTACAGTATGAGTCAATCATCTTCAAGACCTTTGAAGGCAAAGTGAACAGCTGCAACCAATAAGATTGAATACCAAAGAGCATAGTTTGAACAAGCTGCACTCGACCAGCATATGATAATTTCTTTGTTGTCCAGGAAGAAATCTTTGCAACTATCTTCTCCACCAAAGGGTGCCATTGCATTAGTGAGAGCTTCTTGGTAGCAAGTGGAATACCAAGGTATTTAAAAGGCAGTTCTCCCACTGTGAAACTTAACTGCTGCAGTATCTCCACTCTTACAGTCTGAGGAACTCCCTCAAAATACATTGAGCTTTTTCTCAGATTTGCTTGCAGTCCAGATACTTGGGAAAAATGACTAAAACATCTATGAATAGCAAATATTGAGGGAAGGTCACCTCTGGCAAATAACATGAGATCATCAACATATTTTAGGCGTGTGATTCCTAGCTTTGTATATCTTGGATGAAATTTGAAACTTTTCACTTCTTTGAGACTATTAAGACTTTTACTGAGATACTTTATAACTATGGCAAACAAGAAGGGGGAGATAGGATCTCCTTGCCTCAAACCTTTAGTAGCATCAAAAGGTAGCACCATTTATCATGACAATATAATTAACAGTTGTAACACACTCCATTATTCATGCTACAAATCGCATAGGAAATCCCAGCTCTATCAGAACTTGCTCCAAAAAACTCCACTCGACTAAGTCACAGGCTTTTTGAAGATCAATCTTGATCATACAACTGTCAGAAATATTTTTCCTTGTGTGTGCCTTTACTAACTCATGTGCTAGTATGATATTATCATCTATTCTGATGTCTGTCGGGAATGAAGCCATAGAGGCAATGACTTGTTGTGTTCTGGAGCCATCTATTCTCCTAACTAGGGCCTTATTCCACTCTTTACACTTTTTGATGTTCAAGCCTCCACAACTTTTTGGCAAGCAAACTTTATCCCAAGCTACCGGTGATACATTAATTGATACATGCATTTAGTAGTAGTATTTATCTTACAAGTGTATAAATTGAGTACAAATACAATACATACACTTACTTACACATGCTTGGAGTGTAGATCTGTCCTCATCCTTTCCCATTCCCAAGGGACAGTGATAGCGGCTGCTATCAGCTACTGAAAACCAGTACTCCTACTACTATTATCTTGTACGGATCCTATTTGGATTTTTACTTTATTTACTGCCTCTTAGATATTTAATTTTCACTCATATTGCTTTAGGCTTTGACTAACTTAGATTCACGTCCAAAATTCAACTACAAAAGTTAAATGATGTATATTGAAGACGATTGCATGTTCAAGATTCTCGGCAGGTTGAATCCCTTTAATTGTATCGCCATTGATTAAACTTCTACTTTTCGATCATCCAAAAAATGTAACCGGGGCATTTTAATGAAAATGAATTATTAACAGTTGAAAATTGATTATGATTTAATCACATTTAATTAACGAATACTCTTCATATTGCTTCATCCTTTTTAATACATTTCAAAACTAAACAATGACTATATTAATGGAGGTTGAAATAATTTAAACCAAAATGGATGTGTACGGTATGCTGCTTTCAATCTAATGGCATTACGTTGTCTCACTTATTTTTTCTAATTTCTAATTCTTTGGGTAACGAGAGATGCACGAAATCAAATCTTTATTTAGAAGTCAAAAGTTTTGGACTTTTCTATTTGATTATATATTTTAAGTTACTTTTATTCTAAAAAAATAATGCAGATCGCATCTGATCTCACATAATTTTACTGCCTAAAATGCCTTCAAAGTCTTCTAAGACAATATTTAGACTAAGCACAAGGAGGTTACGTTGACTTTTGAAAGGGGTCAGACATAGAACCATGTTGACACTTTTGAAAATGGTACACACCATTATTATTCGTGGAAACTAAAACTTATATTAATTATTATTCAGTGTTGATAAAAATATTAGTATGGGAAAAAAATTAAGAAAAAACAATAGGATTTTGATATCTCGATTTCTTGAGCGATAATGTTCTTGAATTATCTCTTAAATATTGCAGTCCAACAACGTCGTACGACTCAAAAAACCTCTGACTAGCTATTGGGATCCAACGTTTTTTTTTTTGTGGAGTAAATATATGGTAGACTACGTTTTTTCCTTTCTCAAGACTCTCTTTTTCCACACTTTTGTCGAACTACAACTAATAAGCAAATATTTGCATAATGGAAAATATTATTCATACTCAGTGTATTTCCTTTACTGCAAATAAAAAGAATGATTTTCCTAAAGGCAGAAAGCTATAGGTTCTGTTTGATTCTATTTTATGATATTGTACTACAAACAACACACTTATGAACTGGAATAACTGTTCAACAATTTTGTAAATATAATGTCGAGTTGTTTATACCATAGAGGAAACTCTAAACAGATTAATCATTATAGATTAAGGGTGTGGTTGGTATAGCGGAAAATGTTTTCCGTGGAAAATATTTTTCAAGAAAATATTTTTTTGGAAAATAAATAGTAATTTTATTTATTTTTCAGTATTTGGTACGCAAGTTAAGAAAAATAACGTCTCAAGAGTACTTATAAATAATTTAGATACAATAAACATGAAATCATAAACTTTCGAACCAACAACCTTCCAAACCCACAAATTTCATAAACCTTTGAAATCGCGAAATTTCGAACCCGTAAGCTTTATAATTTCTAAACTTGTAAACTTCCAAACACATAAACCTCCGAATTCATAATNGGGGGGGGGGGGGGGTTGCACAAAAAATAGAAATTTAAAGATTACAAAAAAAAATGAAATTATTTTTGTGCGAGGGCTGTGGAGTGTGGGGTGGGGAGGATGGTGCAGAAAAACGAAAAAACAGAAATTTGAAATTACAAAAAGAAAAAGTAAAAAAAAAAAATTGCGGGGGGTTGGGGAGGGAGTGGGTGTAGTAGGGTGGGTGGTGACGAAAAAAAATTAAAATTTGAAAAAAAAAACATTTTTGGCAACAGGGATAGGGTGGGTAGGCATTGTGTAGGATGGGTGAGTGTGGGGGGTGGATTGGTGAGGTTGGGAAGGATGATAAGGAGTTTTGGAAAATGTTTTCTATTTTCTTGATAAGGAAAATATTTTTCTTCAATTGGAGGAAAATGAGTTGATAAGAAAAATATTTTCCAAAATATTTAAACCAACCAAACATGAGAAAATTGGAGAACATTTTCCAGAAAATGTTTTCCTTCGTACCAAACACACCCTAAAATATTAAAATTTGGTGAAACTCTTAAGCTATGAGACCTATGCGCTAGCCAACTGCGCCTACACCCTCAATGTCTTCTGGGTGTGAGCATGTCGCACAAGTCTTGCCTAATGCAATTTATATCTATTATGCGGTTTGCAGGCTATTACACACTGGGGAGTTTACCCAATGCGTACAAAGTGTTCATCCGAAAGGTAGAGACTGCGATAGAGGCTGTAGCGACTGCGGGTTTTTCCGGGTTAAAAGCAAAAAAAAATTGATGAAACTTCCTGTTTGTTTGATTTAACAAATAGAATGTTTTTGGCATAAAGTACTTGAATGAATAGAATTCCACGGCTTTAGAAACTAACATGATTTGCTGAAAAGTTGAATAATTCCAGTATTGAGTCTCACTCACCGAATTTCACCATTTTTCAATTTTCATACTAAAAAATGGTGTCGGTGAGGAAATTGCAATAAGAAAGAGTCAAACAAGTTGGGAAATCTCATAAAATCATTTACAAAAGAGAGGTTACCTCTTTTGCTGTCTAACTAATTGGGTTTTGGTTTAGACTTTTGGGGAAGTCTTTGCTTTTTGTTGAGCCGTCACCGCTACCTGGGCCCTACCTCCCTAGGATTGTTTGAAATGAGGTCGACCTACGAAGAAAAAAACGAGAGAAAAGCATAGCAAATATTATTTGAAAGAAAAAAATGATTTTCGAGAAACTTTAATCTAAGGTCGTGTATAATTTGATAAATACCGAATTACTGTACCGAAATAAAAAATCTTGATATTCAGTATTCGATATTTTAGTATTCAGTATGGAATTTAGTTTAAATTAAAAAAAATGGTATTAGGTATAGTATTTGGTATATTAAAATGAAATACCGAAATAACGATACCATAACAAAATATATATTATATTACACAATTCACATTTTAATAATTATAATATAAGTATAAGAAATCTAAAATTTTACTTTCCTTTATTTTATAAGTTCGTCAATTAACTCTAAACAAGTAACAAGATATTTCTCTAAAGTTTTCTCTCTCTAGGTTGGTATATGCTGGTTTTAGACAACATTTTTGTCAACAAATATTTTTAATTTTGTACTTTGAGTACTTTAATTAAGAATATTACCGTTTATGACTCTATGCACTAGTTAGTATTCAAATCGAGTAAATCGAAGTTACGAACGGAATTAAGCCGAAATCGAAAAGAGAACAAATAAACCATACTAAATTTAATTATGTACGGTATTAGTATAACATTTTACGAAACCGAATATCAAATACCAAAAATACCGAATTAAAATATCTAAATATCATACTGTACCAACTGATGAACACCTTCACCTTAATCCCCTCTTAAAGGTTTTTCTCAATTATATGGCGTTAATAAAATCTCTACTTTTGACACAACTCTACTTACATCATGTCAGTTAACTTGATATAACATGTAACCTTGTCTTATTTTCAAGATTCTACTTTTTATAAAAATTTATTTGTAGATTTCATTTGGATGATCTGATAGTATAAATATTTTTATACGCCGATGATGCTATCACTTAAACTCAATCAATTAATGTAATACAACAATAATAATAACAACAATAAATTCAATGTAATCGATTAATGTAATATTATAATATTTTTTCATACGCTCAAGATTGAAATTCCAAAATGTAGAGTAACATAACATTAGTGGCACAACATCGGATAACAAACGTTAAAGGATATATGAGTCTCATTTTAATACAACACTAAGAAATGAACCTCGTGTTGGGTTTTTTTAAGCTATTAATGCTTAAAATAGGGCTATTAATGCTTAAGATATGGTGAATGGAAAATAGAGGTAAAAATGAAATATTTGAGTTTTCCTTTTTGATTGTCCCATATGGGTAGAGGAAAAAGGTTTTGATAGGTATATAAACAATTGTTTTTTTTCTAACTCATAAAGAGTTGAGAAGAAGGCAAGTCTCGCGCCGCCGTCGTCGTCGCTCGGCTCGGCTTGGCTTTTGCTTCCGTTATTAAATATTTGTTTTAATAATAAAATATTAATATTAAAATAAATATCAATATTAAATCCAATTCAGTTTTCTGTTTTTGTAACGGAAAATTAACTACCCTCTTCAATTTTCGCTCTTTATTATGGCATTTATGTTATGACCGTTTTGCAAAAACAACCATTCTGAATAGTTTCACCTCTTCAGATTTCAACCCAACTTTGGCTATAAATACAAGTCCATTCTCACAGATTTTTCATATGAATTTATGAGTTCTCCTCCTTTCTTCTGCATATTTTAACTTAAAAGAAAGCGATAGTAAGTGTTATTTGCTATCGAACTTTGTGTTCGCTGAAACACTGGTGTTTGAAATACCATTACACCAGTATGTAATTCGTTCTATACTAGGAGCAAGTAATCCATAACCTTGGGTACTATGAGGGGATTAAATTCCTTAAGGAAACACTATGAATTCAGTGGGTTCGAATTGGTTTTTATTTTGTTTACATTTCTGTTTGAATATTTTTTTTATCTCAAGAATTATTTTGCAAATACAGTTTACTAACAAGCTTAAGGAATTTAATATATTTTCTGTATTTGTGTTATACTCACTGTTTTTGGAGAGTAAAACATTTATGGTTTTCTACTATATTGGAGATTAAAATCTACGTGATTTTAACATTTGTGTCATTCTTTTAGAGAAATGACGAATGACAACGGAAACCAAGTTGTTCTGGTGGTAACTGTCAATGCCTCAACGAGTTGAACAACACCGGCAGCATTGACACCGGCTGAGAAACTCAAAAAAAAATTCGGGATTGATTTCAAGCACTGGCAGCAAAAGATGTTCTTCTATTTGACTACTCTAAGTCTCCAGAAGTTCATCAAGGAAGATGTTCTTGTGTTGTCCGATGAAACTCCAAAGAATGAACGTTTTCTCGTGATTGAGGCGTGGAAGCATTCTGATTTTCTGTGCAAGAATTATATTCTTAGCGGACTGGAGGACGCTTTGTATAACGTCTACAGTGGCGTGGAGACGTCAAAAGAAATGTGGATTGCGCTTAAAAAGAAATACAAAACTGAAGATGCCGGGTTGAAGAAGTTCGTTGCCGCAAAATTTTTGGACTACAAAATGGTAGATAACAAGTTTGTTATTACCCAAGTCCAGGAATTGTAAGTGATTATTCACGATCTCCTTGCTGATGGTATAAGTTGAATTAATATTAATGTTGGTAGTATTAATTTTATTATGGTTACTAACAAAATTTTCATTGAAGGTCTTGTCATCAATGAAGCATTCCAAGTATCAGCGATGATTGAGAAGTTGCATCCGTTGTGGAAGGACTTCAAAAATTATTTGAAACACAAACGCAAGGAGATGTCCCTTCAAGATCTCATTGTTCGGTTGAGAATCGAAGAGGACAATAAATTTAATGACAAGAGAGGCCGAGGAAGCTCAACAATAATGGGAGCAAATATTGTTGAAGATAACAAAAAGAGGAAGAAGGCTTCTGGACCGAAAAACAACCCAAGCAAGAAGCGATTCAGTAGAAATTGCTACAACTGTGAAAAAGCTGGACACAAATCTACCGAGTGTCGTGCTCCGAATAAAGACAAGAAGAAGGGTCAAGCAAACATGGTTGAAAAGCGTGATGATGTTGATTACTTGTGTTTCATGCTTTCCGAATGCAACTCGGTGGACAATCCTAAAGAGTGGTGGATTGATTATGTAGCCACTCGTCATGTTTGTGCTGTTAGAGAAGCTTTTGCTACTTATGCTCATGTTGGACCTGAAGAAACGCTTTCTATGGGAAATGGTGCAAAGGCCTAGATTGAAAGATGTGGGAAGATATTTCCCAAAATGACTTCCGGTAAAGTGATGGCTTTGAACAACGTCCTTCATGTTCCCGAGATTAGGTAGAATTTAGTTTGTGTTGGACTTCTTGTTAAGAATGGTTTTAAATGTGTCTTTGTATCCGATAAGGTTGTAATAAGTAGGAACGAAATGTTTGTAGGAAAATGATACCTTATTGAGGGTCTTTTTAAGCTGAACGTAATGGTTGTTGAAAACAATAATAAAATTTCAGCTTCGTCTTACTTACTTGAGTCAAACGAATTATGGCATATACGTTTGAGTCATGTCAATTATAAAACCCTGCGGAAAATATTAACTTGGAAGTATTGCCTATGTTTGAATGCAACAAATAAAAATGTCAAATATGTGTGGAATCTAAGTATGTTAAACATCCTTATAAGTCAGTTGAAAAGAATTCAAATCCTTTATACTTAATTCACACAGATATTTGTGACATGAAGTCAATACCACCTCGCAAGTGGAAAGAAGTATTTCATAACTTTTATTGACGATAGTACTCGATATTGCTATATTTACTTACTTAATAGTAAAGATGAAGCAATAGACGCATTCAAGCAATACAAAAATGGAGTTGAAACCAACTTAACAAGAAAATCAAAATGATAAGAAGTGATAGGGGTGGTGAATACGAATCTCCTTTTGAAGAAATATATTTAGAATATGGAATTATTCATATGGGAAGAGGAAAAAGTTTTTTATGGGTATATAAACAATCGCTCTTCTTATAGCTCATCAAGAGTTGAGAAGAAGACAAGTCTCACGCTGTCGTCGTTGTTGTCGCTCGCTCGGCTCGGCTTCGGCTTCGGCTTCGGCTTCGTCTTCGGCTTCGGAGTCGGATTCAGATTCGAATTTGGTCAAATGATCGATTGACTAATTTTTGGACCAAATGATCGATTGACTAATTTTTGGACCAAATTTATTTGTTAATAGTAAATATTAACAAAATTATTATTAAATATTTGTTTTAATAACAAAATATTAATATTAAAATAAATATTAATATTTAATCCAATTCAGTTATCTAATTTTCAGTTTTCAGTTTTTGTAACATAAAATTAACTACCTTCTTCAATTTTCGCTCTTTATTATGGCATTTATGCTATGACCGTTTTGCAAAAACAGTCATTCTGAAGAGTTGCACCTCTTTAGATTTCAGCCTAACTTTGGCTATAAATACAAGTCCATTCTCACAGATTTTCCAGACGAATTTATGGTATTTGCTCGTTTCTTCTGCATATTTTAACTTAAAAGAAAGCAATAGTAAGTGTGATTTGCTACTGAACTTTGTGTTCGTTGAAACACTGATGTTTGAAGTACCACTACACCAGTGTGTAATTTGTTCTATCCTGGGAGGAAATAATCCATAACTTTGGGTACTAGGGGGAGATTAAATTCCTTAAGGAAACACTGTGAATTCAGTGGGCTCAAATTAATTTTTATTTTTTTTACATTTCTTTTTGAATATTTTTTTTTATTATCTTCAGAATTATTTTATAAATACAGTTTATTAACACCTTGTATCTTACTCGACCTCAAAAGTTAATTTGATTGTGAAAATCCTATGAGATTGTTTGGGTTAATTTATAAAAGCGGAAGATATTGCCTTTTACACACATTATTTGACTTTATGACTCGTATAATTAATTGACAAGAGATTTAAACATACATTATGTCCTATGTTTCATTGCATATTTTTCCTAATAACTACTAAAGATTTTATCATATGTATCACGTTAGTAGTGAGCAAGTCACAAACCATCCAACACATGACTGATATGGATGTATTCATATGTTGTGTATCTCCTATATATATGTTAACATTCTTGGTGTCACTGTCCATTATACATCTTTTGTCTCTTTTTTCCAGATCTATATTTAATACTCCATTCGTGCTAATTAAGTATTACTTTGTAAAATGGTGACTTATATAATGGATAACAACGTGAAAAACTAAAGTATAATTGCTGGTAAGACGTACTCCAATATTTAATTATCACCAAGCAACTAGTAATAAGTTATTGTCGTTGTGATACAAATTGCTCTATTTATATTTTTTTAATAAGAAGCTTATTTACACTAATAGCCTGTTTGGTCAAACTGGGAAAATCAACTTATTTTTAGAAGTTCTGTTTTTTTAAAAGTGTGTTTTTTAAAAATACTTTTGGTGAAAAGTAATTTGTGTTTGGCTAATTAATTTGAAAAATACTTCTAAACAGTAATTTGTATTTGACCGAGTTTTTAAAAAGTGTTTCTAAGTGTGTTTTTCTCAAAAGTGATTCTCAAAAAAGTGTTTATGGGAAGAAGCTATTTTTTTCTATTTTTTCAAAACTGCTTCTGCTTTTACTCAAATATATATATTTTTTCTTCTAAAAACTTGGCTAAACACTTCAATTTTCTTTAAAAAGATACTTTTTTTGAAAAAAAAAAATGCTTCTCAACCCGGAGAAATTCGGCCAAACAAATTATAAATCATGTTGATAGTTATTTAATAAATTTTCCTAATTATTCCACTATCCTTTGTCGGAAAAGTACGCTTTAAAAGTCGTGGCCCTGGCCCTGGCCAAACTTAGCTTTGTACACAGAAATAATTCTATATATTAAGTGTGAACCTGACATATCTCCACCAAGGCCATTTACAGAACGACTAGTACACCGTACACGAGATAAACTCATCAGTTCATCAAAGCATCCATGTAGTTTTTGGGTTCTCATTCGATGTTTGGATACGTATTAGAATTTAATTAAATCTAAATTTGATATGAAAAATAATTATACTCCATTCGAATCCCTCTCTAATAAAAAATAAATAAGTATTCACCGTTCCGTCACAATACTATTGAATATTCATCCACTTATCAGTAGTCGATGAGTATGCATTGTGATTTGTGACCAAGAAAGTTACCTATTCACCTGCAAAAGAATATTGAGATGTGAAGGCATCTAATTTTCATTATAATTTTGAATGTTAAAATTCCCCTTTAATCTGAAACGCTATTTATATATTTAAAAATGTACATATAATAAGTTACAGTTTTTTTGTTATATATATTATAAGATGTTTTGAAAGTTATAGTCAAATTAGAAAACTGTTTAACTACCTAAATAACATAATTTTTTAACCCACCTAAATAACATCATTCGTTAAGCTCGACAAAGCACTAGCCGTTAAGTGGATGGCTCATTGTCTCCCTCCAAATATAGTTGAAAGCTAGAGGATGAATTCATGGTAATATTGGTAAGTTTTGACTATATTATAAGTGAAAAATAGTTTCCAGAAAATATGAATTTCTAGAATCGATTGTCAAAAACAAAAATTTAACAAATTAATTTAGAAATTTCATTAAAAAAAATACAAATGTAATTGTAAATGTAACAAGTATAGGTGCCGAATCTACCGGCTGGAAGTTCGGGCACCAGGATTCTGGGCTTCAAATCGGCCCAATATCCAGTGTATTGGCCCAAGTATTTTACCAGCGAGATTCGGTTGAAAATAATATGAGCTGGCCAATTTTCGGACAGACCATGGAAAAATAGCCACATTTTTAAATTCATTAAAAAATTATTATTATTTTAGCTGAAACCTCGAAAGTTTCGGTATAATATGGTAGATTATGGAACTCATATGTATAAATTTACAGCATATTTTCAACACATTTTGAAATTCCATCACAGTATAGTGGAATCTCATATCTAAAACATTCGAACTCCGTACTGGAAATTTTTGAATTTTTAAAAATATTTTTGTTCAAATTTTATGTTTCACCCGAAAATTAGTTAAATTTCGATTACTTTTCCCCGAGATTCGGCCCTTCCATTTTGGCGCCAAAAGGCAGCTTCGCAGCGGCCGTAATTGCATCCGTCGATTTTGCCGCCGGAAATGTATTCAACCGCCCGCTGTACGCTCGTAGACTGTAGTCAACTTCAATCGCCGATCTCCAAATCTTCTTTGCAACTCATTCACCCACGCAAAATTGTTTCCACTTCTCTCTTATTCGCAAAAACTCATCGCTCTCCCAATGGATTCCGGCGAATCCGAATTATATCCGGAAGACAAATATCTACTCATTCATCGGCAGCTTCAAGCAACAATAACTATGCGTTTGATTGTGATTCAACTTACAATGACTTTGTATTACCCCCTGGTCCGTCCTTTACAAACCTATATATGTGTATGTGTGTATGTGTTAATCCTTCACTTTTTCTTTCATGTAGGTAAGCTGCAGTTTAGAAATGTGACATGGATTGGTATTGCCACAATCACTAGCAAAGTTCTGGTGATTATTTTGCAATTAGTATTTTTCAAGTGTATTTACTGTTTAAACCTTTAATTTTTTGCCTCAATGGTTTTGTTGTTTTCGGTTTCCGATTTTTGGTCACGTAGGGATTACTGAGGGAGATTGTTATAGCATCAGTTTTTGGCATTGATCCGGTGGCAACTGCCTTCAGGTATGCTCATAAACGAAAAAGTTTTTGCTAATATGTTTCCTGAAAAGCTTTTTACTTTGTCCAATTCTATGATTTTTAGTTTTGTTACTCTTCTCACCATTTTAGTCTGATTTGAATGGTGCTTTAATATCAGGTATGCTTCGGTGCTGCCTGGTTTTGCTGCATCGGTTCTTGGTGGTGAGTAAAGAATAAGATAAAGAAGTTGGTTTATCCATCCATAATAATAGGAAGATGTAAAGCATATTAACGTGGTCCTTAGAGTTGTGTTCGCTTTTTATTTTTTTTAATTATTTTGTGTATGCATGATTATTCTTGATTTATTCTTTTGTCATAACTTAGCTACAAGTAGCAGTCATCTTTTTCTGTTAGCAATGTGTAGTTACCAGTTGTTGACTATACCTTCAAGGAAAGGGGAGAACTCATTACGAAAAGAAAAGTAAATGAAACTTTGGAGAGGTGACGCGTGGGGAAAACTGTTTTTTAAAAATAAATATTTTCAAAATTTTGAAAGTTTAGAAGAATAGAATAAAATGTAGAAGTATGAAGTTTCTCTCTCTTAAATCTGCACTGTTGTCTATCATCGAATATCTATATGTATCAAGTCTCTTATGTTAAATAAAAAAAAATTTTCTTCTTTTCATTTCCTTCTCTTTCCAATTCTTTACATTTTCCTGTTGCAACAATTATTTCTCTTGGTCCAAGAAGGTCTCTCACTTGGAGTTTTGACATTTAGTCACATCCAGCACAGCCTTAATCCAACTTGTGCTGTAGTTGTTCATCTTTGGTTGAAAAATCCATTCTTTGTTTATGTCAGATTTTATAAGGTTTCCTGCCATCGTGACTGTTACCTGTGCATGATATTGCATTCTGTTGATGCCTTGTTAACAGTTAATACTATGCTTTACGTGTAGAAGATGACAGAGAAGTTTTTCTTTAATCACTGGCTTCTAATTTCATGCAGGTGTTAATGGTCCTATTCACATCACAATGACAACTACGTTAAGGCTAGTTGATATCTCTTATCTGCTATTTTCTTGATTTTCTAATGCTGAATTCAAAGTTGTTCTGCACCCTCACTTCTATAGACTCTATATTTACTAGGAGCTAAAGGCATCATATCCCTGGATTCCCATATTTAGCTAAAGCAGCAAGAAGCTTACTATACTTGAAATTTTATGCATAACCAATGTGATAAACCCTGATTCCTTATCCTGGAGCAACTAGCTACATGTAAAGTTAATTAACATAGAGTAAATTCACTGGTCATTAGCCTTCTGTCTGCATTGAAGTTCTGCTTCTAGTTTAGACTTCGGAGACCAACAGGGTTTAGTTAGATAAAGAACTGTGCGTCCAAGCTCTACTCCTCCACACACCTTAATCTTGAGACATCAATGCAGATGTAGACTGTGATATCTTGCCTTCTCTCTTGATAAGTAAATCTGCCTGAATTAAGTATGACTATTGGCACATTCTAGACAAGGGGCAGCTATATGGTGACTTTTGTGTTGTCCTTGGTGCATAAATCTTAGATGCAAGTTTAAAGACTTTGAGCTAGTTTCCCAATATTTACCCGTTTCCACCTTGTCGATAGTCTCGAAAATACATTTCTTACTTCTGACCTATCACGATGATGATCTTCAGTAAGCTTCCACAGGATCGTCAGGAAAAGCTATTTAAGCATGCAAATAATGTCATGATCCTGGTATGTAAATTCTCACTGCTTTAATATATCCTTCTTCTTACTCATCTATCACAACTAAAAAATTATAAGCATTTAGCAACAAAAATGAATTTCATGCACTCATGCAGGTAGGAGGTTTGGTGGCTGCCCTTGTGTTCATATTTTCCAAGTCTATAATTCATGTATATGCACCAGGGTAAGGTGGTTTAAATCCAAAGAAATTTTGTGTTATTTAACTCTCAAGATATAAAATGTAAACGATCTGGTCTTCTAAACTTTGATTTTGCATTCATGTCCTGATTGCTATCTTGAGATTATTTAAATGGAATTTTTATCTCAAAGTAGTGCGGCAGATAGCTCATGATGAACTGCCTGTCAGAGGTTTTTGTTTTTACTAAGGCTTTATTCTCTAGGTTGGTTTTCTATTCTCGAAAATGTTTAGTGCCTTTTTCCAACATTCGACTTGTCGTTTCCCTGCTCATGCTAAGTCACAGCATCTTTATTTAGCCTTTGCTTCGAAACTGAAGGTTGTTCTGCCCAGATTTCTTAAATTAACCTAGACCAGAAAATTCTTTTACTGTCATTGTTAGGCATTTATATGCTTGTGAGTATCTCTTGCTGATTGCACTTCATCGATCCATTCTCAGTCTGTGGACCTCAACAGAAGGCCAGATAACAAGCCGAATAGCTATCCAACAGGTAATGAATTTACTTTTCAGCAAAATTCAGCTCGAGTTTCTTCCTACCATTACGTATCTGACCAAGCTTGTTTAGCCATTTATATTTGCCTTATCTCACTTTTACTAACTTTAAAGTACATATATCCCTTTCGTGCATGTAAAAAAATGTAAACTCATTTCTGTACGTCTTTTCCTTTACTTTGTATCAACATTCCAATTGGAGCATATTTGCCTTTAGTTTCCGTTTCCACAATAGGTACTTACTCCTTTTAGATTTTGACACCTTTCTTATGTAACTGGATTTCACATATTTTGCAGTTGAAAATAATGAGTTCTTGCATTGTTTTTGCTGGCCCTATTGGTCTTGGATTTGGTTATCTGAGGTAACATATTAATGAATGTGTTTTTTTGTCCAGTTGTTAATAGTTCTTTGAGCACCTAACAGTTTCTTTTACCTCTAGTGCAAAAGGAGAAAGTGTCTTTCCTGCGATTAGCCCCGCCTTCTCTAGCGTGCTCCTGATTGCCAGTGTAAATTCTGACTTGGCGTGGCCCAAGTATTATTTCATTAGGAATGACTCTTCCGTATCTTGTAGTAGATTCTTGTTGATTCCGACATGAATACAGTTGTAATTTGTTGCAGTGCCTCTTTTACCCGTTCAGCAGAAAATCAGATGCCCTTTCTTCTGGTATTGTAGCCTGCTTAGTAACTTCAGTGATATTACGTGGACAAGATATTGAAGTTTAAAGTTCTTTAATAGGTGGTGTTCTTCTGTCCTGTGGAGCTTCCCTTGGTGTAGTCGTTCAATGGATTATCCAGGTCTCTGTTGCTGACCTCCGACTCTTTCATACTTTAGTTATATTTTTAGGTTAAAAGACTCAATCCTATATTATATGGTGTATGTTTTTCTTTTTTGTTTTCCACTTTATACACGTGCTTGTTTCTTAAAATAAATTGGACATGAGTTATACATTATGCTTGATTTCAGGTGGCATTGCTAAGGGGAGCATGGCATGAAGTTATTTCAGCTTCATGGATTGACGGATTCAGGAGCAGGGATCTTTGTGAAGTAGACCTCTTTGACCTTCTACTTCTTTCCACGTATTTCCTTTCCACTCAATTGATTGCTTTTGATCACTTTTCGTTGTGTTTTTTCATAGCTTTTCTCAGTACTAGTACCGGCAATATTCAATTCAGGCTTGGCACAAATAGCATCATTTACTGACATCTGTTTTGCATCTCATTTTCCTGGTGCTGCCGCAGGCCTTTCATGTAAGTGAAAGTGAAATTTTTCTGTGGCCTTTTCCATGTTGATCAAGCACAACTTTCTGGCCTTTGTAATTCTTTGTCATGAAAACAATGCCGTATAATTCCTCTTTTTTGAGGACAGATAGTGTATAAAATGCAGAATCTAAATTTTAAAAGGTTTGATACGGCAGGTCAGATTATTGCCTCCGCAATGTTAAAAGAAAGGAAACAAAAGATACAATATGCAAGCAAAAAGTTATAATGATTGAAGGTCTGTTGCTTTATGCTTGATAGCATGCGTGGTTACAAGTGTTTATGTCATCATTGGGAAGTCTAGCTCTACATCTTTGACTGTGCCAAAAGCTGTTAATCCTTATGAAGCTTCGATTCTTCATACCCCAAGCACCTCTTGAACAAAGTAAATAGATGCAATTTATGATCCAGTAATTTCAGCGCCTGCCCCAATTGATGTTAGTGCCGGACCAGTAATTCCAGTTAATATGCCGTCAAGGATTCTATGCTCTTTTCCTTCCCGCTACCTTGCTGGCGTTTCTGGTCATTCCTATAGAAACGGGGTGTTTATTTCAGAGGTTGGTGCCTCTAAAGGAAATAGTGAGATCCTTCCGGCACCTAAAGTTCCTATTGCTAGCAATGCTATGGTCTTGTATTCCTCCGGTAGGAGCAAGGAAAGGGTACATATAGAAGACGCCTGTCCAATTTCGTCACAGATTGGAGGAGGGGATATGTCCTTTTGGAGGGAGGATAAACTATTAAACTTTGGGAAATTTTTAGGTGTTTCTTTTGAAGGGAAGGAAGATAGGGTGCTAGAACTGTTGAGGGAGATTGAATAACAGTCTTTTTATGATGGTGCAGGGAGGGAGTTGGGTCAAGGTGTTAAGCAAAATAATTTAGAGGATGTAGTGGTGTACCAGAAAAAGAGCCGGGTGTGTGACAGGGAGGAAGGGAGCTCGGCTAGGGGTGGGGGGTGGGGAAAATGGGGATATTGTTACTTATGGAAGTTAAGATTCTTTCATGGAATGCAAGGGGATGTCCAAACAAAAGGGCCATCATCAAAGTGGGAGTTAGAGAATGGGGTGCCAACCTAGTTTGTTTTCAGGAGACCAAAATGGAAGTTTGTCGGATGCGATTCTGAGGAGTGTTTGGGGAGGCATTGGGTGAAATATGACTGGGTCCCAACAACGGGAAGTGCCGGGGGTGTTCTTCTTATGTGGGATGATGAAAGGTTGGAGGTAAAAGAGATTAAGAGGGGAGTTTTTTCTTTAGCATCTCTTGTCAAGGATAGAGTGAGTGGGGTGGAGTGGGGATTTGGGGGAGTGTACGGACTGGTAGGAGAAGGGTCCAAGGTGTCTTTCTGGGAAGAACTGACCGATGTTATGGGGGAATGGGACATTCCATGGGTTCTAGGGGGAGATTTTAACACTATTAGATTCTCGGAGGAGAGATTAGGGTGTAATCTGATTTCGAGGGCCATGGAGGAGCTTTCTGACTTCATCAATGATCACTTTCTCATTGATCTTCCTCTGTCAGAGGAAAGGTTTACTTGGGCCAGGGCGGAGGATTCCAACTCAAGGTCTAGACTTGATAGATTTTTGATATCGCCCTTCTGGGATGAGCTGGTGCCGAATGTGCTGCAGATTCTTTTATCTAGGCTGACTTTGGATCAGTGTTATAAATAGCGCTCGCTACAACGCTAAAAGCGTGTAGCAACGCGAGGCGAGCCAGTATCGCCATACCTGGGCTGTTGTGTTGCGAAGAAGAAAAGCGAGCGCCTCTGCCTTTGTAGTGAGAGGCGCTGCGATGCGAGAAGCGATTCCAGGCGTCGCTATTTGAGTATAACACAAGAAAAGACATCAGTTTATACTAAAACAACAAATTAGGGCTTGGTAAAATCAGTTCTTACGATACGACTTGCAGCGACCCTTCTTCTCCGGTTCTCCTTCGACAAAATTAGGGCTTGGGTTCTGTTCTTCTTCTTCTTCCATCGTCAGCCATCAGCGACCCCTTTACCAGGTATGTTTCTTTCTTTTCTTTTCTTCTTCTTCTCCTTTTCTTCTACTTGCTTCTTCTTCTGTTCGACCACCATTGCTGGTCTTCTTTTTTCTTTTTCTTTTTCTTCTTCTTTCTTCTTTCTTCTTTCAACTCTGTTTTTCTTTCTTCCATCATCTCTTTCAGCTATGTTTTTCTTCTTCTTTGCTCTGTTTCTTCCATCACCTCTTTCATCTCTGTTTTTTTAATTTGTTGCTCTGTTTTTTCAAAACCGAGCAGAGGCAATATTTTTCAAAATCGAGCAGAAGCAGTCAGGCAACAACTTTAATTTTTTTTTTGTTGCTCTGTTTTTCAAAATAGGTTAGAGAGGCAGTAACTTATTTATTTATTGCTCTGTTTTTCAAAATAGGTTAGGGAGGTAATAGCTTATTTATTTGTTGCTCTGTTTTTTCAATTATAGATTTATAGTCTTATAGGGTAGAATTAATTGCATATTGACTTGATAATTTTTTTAATTATGAGTCTATGACTATTTATTGAGTCTTTAATTTTTGAATGATATTTATTAATATATTATTGTTATTGAGTTTTTAGTTATATGTATATTATATTTATGTTTTTGTATAAATTGTCGCTTTACATAAAAAAGGCGAGCGCTTCGCTGCGTGCCTCAGTGAAGCGGGTCGTCGTCGCTATTTGTCGCCGCACGCTATCCAAAAGACTACTTCGGATCGTTAAAGAATGGTGGACAAGCTACGGGGTATCAGAGTCACCTTCATTCCGTCTGTTTCGCCCTTCCCAGAATGCGTTTGTGGAAGGAAGACAGATCCTGGACGCTCTTTTGGTGGCAAATGAACTTGTAGACTCTAGAAGGAAAAATAGAGAACCCGACTTACTGTGCAAGTTGGACCTTGAGAAGGCTTTCGACCATGTCAATTGGGATTTCCTGGATTTCATTATGACGCAGATGGGGTTTGGGGTAAGATGGAGGGGATGAATCAAGTTCTGCATTTCCTCAGTCAGATTCTCTGTCCTGGTTAATGGCAGCCCGTGTGGTTTCTTTGGCAGCTCCAGGGGTCTCAGGCAAGGTGACCTCTTATCCCCATGCTATTCATTCTAGTGATGGATGCTCTGAGTAAAATGATGGATAGTGCGGCGGGCGGAGGCTTCTTGAGAGGATTCTTAGCTCCGATCGGGGTGTTCAGTGACCGAAGAGTCTCTCATTTCTTTTGCGGATGACACCCTGGTTTTCTATGATGCCGATATGGATCAGTTGACCTACCTGAAGCAGGTCCTGCAGTGCTTTCAAATAGTATCAGGACTCAAAATCAACCTCGGCAAGTGTGAGATTTTTCCGGTGGGTGAGGTTGCTAACATTGATGCTTTGTCTCATGTTCTCAGATGTAAGGTAGTCTCTCTTCCCACTACTTACCTGGGTCTTCCATTGGGCGCTTCACATAAGGATACTACGGTTTGGAATCTAGTGATTAAAAGGGTTGAAAAAAGATTAGCAGGCTGGTAGAAACGGTACTTGTCAAAAGGCGGTAAGGAAGTCCTTATCAAAAACACTTTATTGAGTATGCCCACCTATTATTTGTCCCTGTTGCAAGCTCCTGTGAGCATCACAGATAAACTGGAGCGGCTTCAAAGGAATTTTCTTTGGGATGCGGCGGATGAAACTAGAAAGTTTCATCTACTGAATTGACAAACAACCACTTCCCCAAAGAAGTGGGTGGACTTGGAGTAAAAGATCTTAGGGTATTCAACAGAGCTTTGTTGGGGAAGTGGCTATGGAGATTCGGGGTAGAAGAGCATGCTCTATAGAGGGAGGTCATAGTAGAAAAGTACGATTCCACGGGAGGGGGTTAGAGGACCAAGGCAATCACAACACCTTTCGGGTGTGGCATGTGGAGGAGCATCACGAAGAACTGGGAAGCCTTCAATGGCAACATCACTTACAGGGTGGGAGATGGAAGGAGAATCACCTTTTGGAATCACAGATGGTGTGGAGAGGATACTCTGAGGGTCTCTTTCCCCCACGTCTTCAGAGTCTCAAACCAGAAGGGATTGATGGTCCAACAGATTCGCAAGGAGCATGAAGGGGGTAGTATGTGACCTCTCATTTGGAAGGAACATGCAAGATTGGAAGATTGCGGAGCTCCAAGATTTGTTGGCACTGCTATATGGGCAAGACATGCCCCAACCATCTTGTGATTCTTGGAGATGGGGGTTGCGTGACGATGGTTTGTTCACCGTATGTTGGTGAGAGAGGAGACCACTTTTCCATACTCCTCGATCTGGATTCCTAAGGCGCCCACGAAAGTGTGCTTTTTTTCTTGGATAGCAGCGAGGGGAGTGATCTTGACTGCTGAAGATCTGCGAAAGAGAGGAATTACACTTGTTTGTTGGTGCTACATGTGTAAAAAACTCAACGAAGTTGATAATCTTTTTTTGCATTGCCCTGTGTCCTCGGGTTTGTGGAGGGCAATCCTGAATCTTTTTGGTGTTAAATGGGTGATGCCAAGCACTGTAAAGGAAATGTTATATAGTTGTGCCGGTTTTCGTAGAAGAAGAAAGCAAAAGGCGTGGAAGTTTGCCCCATTAGCTCTCATGTGGATAGTTTGGGGAAGAGAAATAGGAGAGCCTTTGAGGGGATTGAGTCTTCTTTTTCACTTCTTAAGAATAGTATAGATACCAATTTAAGCAACGGAATAGTAATACGAAAACAAGTGCACAGCATCACCCTTCGTGCTTTTACTCTCGTCCTCACCTTCAGAATCAATATATTCGGCACGGCATCACCCTTCGTGCTTTTACCTCACAATATCATGGCACGACATTATCTTTCGTGCATTATCTCTCATATCATGGCACGGCATCACCCTTCGTGCTTTTACAATCACAATATCGGCACGACATCACCCTTCGTGCATTAACATTCACTCAAAATCTCACGCACGGCATCACCCTTCGTGCTTTTACACTCTTCCTCACCCAAACACATCAAATGATAGCAATCCAACAAGGAGCAATTATCTTTTGATCGCTTTTTGGTGCACTCATATAGCCCCTACTTGTGTAAAAGATTGAACGTCTTTTGTAGAGAAGCATGTTTTGATGTAAATTCTCTACTTTTTGGTATACTTCTTATATATAGGAGTTTTTTTCTCCCTTTTGATTAATACAATTTACCTTATCAAAAAAATTTATGATCCAAATTAGGTAGAAGCTCTGACATCCCTCATAGTTATGTGTCATCCAATAGTGGATCTCTAACTAAACTCTTTTTGCTTTTGTACCTTTTATTAAAAACATTGGGTTTTGGTCTAGTATCAACAACAACTACACACAAGTTGGGTAGGCTATATGAATCCTCACTTCTTCATTTAAGCTCAATTTCATGTCATCATCACACCAAATAAAAATAAAAGTAAAAAAAGAAGTTAAATAACCATCTTTTAGTTGAACCCTTGAGACTGTAAGACAAAATTTGCAAGGTTTTCAAGTATGACATGTTTGAACACTGTATTTGACAGCACGGATGATCGATGCAAGTTGTATGTCAATGGCTTTTCACACAGAGAAAGGATGGTGCTATGTAATAAAATACCAAGTGCTATCATTGGCTTTTTTTTTAACTGAAAGAACAGCTTCCACAATGAACGAAAAACTTCTGAAACAGCGAATCTATGTGGAAGAGTGACAGGACTTAGTGAGATCCGTGAATCTTCTATTGACCATGAAGTAGTCCTTCCATTCTATTGTGAGCGACAGTCAGACACGGGTTTTATAGGAAACAACTTTAATGTGGAACATACTGCCAGAGTAGCATAATGCAAAGTGTTACTTAGTGTTATTTAGGCAATTTCTCTGATAGCCTCCCTGCAGGACACTGGGTTGTCATCCTTTTTACTGTGTCAGAGCTCTGCTATACTTTTTTGTTTTTCCCATTTTCCTGTAGGTTCTTCATTGTGTTTTTAAATCCGATGCCCTAATTCTTTTTCATCATTGATTACCTTACCTTATCAAAAAAATATCATTTGATCATTGATATGTTTAAAATTTCAGATGCTTTTCTTTTGGTCATGGCACCTTTGGGGTTGCTTTCAAGCGTCGTTATACTGCCTATTTTACCCATGTTATCCCGACTGATAAAGGTGCTCCTCATATTTTTCATATCCCTTTCGATTTGTGATGAACATTTTGTTAACTTTTCTTGTTAGTCTTTCAGTTGTATTTGCCCTCTAATTCCAGAGTCTTTCGCAGACTGAGTCATGGCCAACCCTAGTAGAGAAGATAAACAGAGCCGTCTTGCTATGCATGGTTAGGACATTTATTTTAGAAGCAGGTGGTTGTTATCTTGAATGTTTGTGATGGATCAATATTTTTGCAACTTTGGTAGGACTGTGAAGGAACGTAGAGTTTTTCTTTATTTATCTTGAGCTGTATTCTGCCATTCATTGAATTAACTTATTCTTTTTGGAGTACCACAAAATGATTGCCCCTTTCTGTGCTTCGATTTTTCAGTTTTAATGTAGTAAATAATATTCATCTTATTCTGACTTGATGCAAACTGTGAAGGAACACTTCCCGTCCCATATTTTCACACTTCCAAGTTTTGTTGTATTCTCTTAAAAGTATTTCTAAACTAATCTCATAGAATAACTATTTCATTGTCTTTTTCCTCAATTTTGAACCTGTTGGAGTAGATGACTTTTCACGATAAGTGGATGAGTTGTATATTGTTTTGCAGTTACTTTGGGATATCATTCCTCTTTACTTGGACCACCTGCTGGTATGTTGTTATCTTAAGTTTGACTTAGCAGATTCCTCAAAGTTGGCCGAGGACCTTTACAGTCCAAATAAGAATTTGGAGTCACTTCATACGGACTGTTTTTGTGAATTGATTTTCATTGGACTCTTTCAAAAGCCCCTAATACAGAACTAGGTTGGGTCAGGTTCAGCTGTATGAGTTCACTATATGCACTCCACTCTGTTCGAGCCCATATCAAAATGGTGTAATGCAGATACAAACGAAATATTAGATTTTTCACCAACAAGTGGATTTATCAAATGTATTGATAACTGATTGTGCTACAAATTTCATGTTTTATACAGGTCATTCTCCTGCCATTCCTTTCGGTCATGAGTAGCTTGGCCAATCCAATCATCCGCGTCTTGTTTGAGCGATATGCATTTGATTCTTCGGCAAGTGCTTTAGTTTCTTCTCTTTATCTTTTCTGTAAGTATTGGATCAACTCATTCTAGGTTATCTGAATTACTATTTCACTTTGGAGGAGGGGATTTAAAATAAGAGCACCTATGTACTCGTGAGGGCTGAATCTATGTCTAGACATCAGATGTGAGCTGGAAAACTACAATAACTTCTTTGTTTAATTACTTGTTAATAAAGAAAAAGAAAGAACCTTTTTGGGAATAGTTTCTTGACATAGTCATCTTTGTGTAGATTCTCTTGGCTCACCATTCTTGATCCTCAGAGAGTTGCTAGTCGCAGTGTTTTATGCCTTTGGAGATGGACTAAGACCTTTCCTGGTTAGTATTGGAGCTATTGCTCTAAATGCTCTCTTGGATTGGTTCTTTGTTTACAGATTAAATAGTGGAGTGCAAGGATTGGTTAGTATAATTTCACCTATTTTCTTGCAATAACTAGTAGGATAATATTCATGCTTTAACAAATTCTCACGTATCGTTGAAAATGAAGGCGCTTGCAACGTCACTCACTGCCGCCTTGTCTCTCGTCACCATATTCCATCTCCTTCAAAGGAAGGTTGGAGGTAAAATTTGGAAGTATATTCGTCCAGAAAAGCAGTTTATCTTTCAACTCTATTTTATGTAATTTTGGTTGTAAAGTTGCAGGGAGTTTTCATCTTCCTGAATTAGTAGGTCCTGGTTTGCTTCTATGCTTCTGTTGTGTCATCTCCAGCTCTGTAACGTCCATCAGTTATGAAATGATTTCAAAAAATTTCCATTCCGAGTATATCACAAGGTTTGCCCATTTTGCTTGGACTTCTGATATTCCACGAGTATAATCATAATTTTGATTTCATCTTCATATTCTAATCCAGGTTACCTAAGATCCAAGAACTCTACTGCATTGTATCAGCTGCTGCTCTTGGATTTATTGGCTTCTTTGCTCCTCTTCTGTTATATTATTTTTTTAGATATATATTGGAGCGGAATAACTTGAATATTGATGAAACATAAGGTTAATGCACAGTTCCTTGGTATTTGGTTCGGAACTACTTGTATCTCAGTCTTGCCTGATCATGGAGACGCATTTGAGATGACAATGAATTGAACTCTATAAATAAAACAAATAAAACACACTTTTGAAGTGAAACAGACGATTTATGAAAGATTAAAAAGCTTCAAACATATATTAATTTAGTACTATAATCTTTTCCAATTAATATAACTAATTTCAAAATCCATAATACAACAACGGTAATACCAACCCTAACTCCTCAACATTCGAGATTCAAAGAATTGACCAGTTCACGTAGAGATCACTTTGGATGTCATTGTTAAATGCATACTTCTCTGAAACACGACTTCATCCATCAGGGAATTCTTCTTATCACTTCATTGCTTTATGCGACCATCCAATGCTTTTAAACCCACCTCCAGATTGAGCAAGGACTACACTAAGATCTTAAACAATCCATATTTAAGGCCAAGCTTAGCGCCGTTTGTACATACAAGGCTTGAGCTCAGGCCAATTGATCTCCTTGTCTACTGAATTCTGCTTTTCCTGTTGAGAGGGACAGAGATAATAAGCACATCTTTCTGAGTCATGGATGAATCATAACAAAATTATGCATCAAATCTAACCTTCTTCTTTAGGTAGAACAGCGCAAACATTTTGTTAGAGAAATCCTGCAGAAACATAGACAAACTTTAGAAGTTGATCTCAGATTTCATCAACTCATAATGAAAAAGAATTTATGGAGACCTTTGACTCAATGGTAAATCCAAGCTCACAAATAGCTTTCAAAAATTTGTTTGGGTCTGCTCCTCCACTATTTGGATCAAGCCTGCTTTTAACTTCTGCTATCAAAAGCCAACCCCTGGGAACAACCACCAAACTCAGTTCATAACCTAAACCATAGGATGAAGATATATGTCTTACAACTTAAGAAAATACTGCGTGCCAACCTGGGTTTAAGAACCCTGCGTGCTTCCTGAATGTAGCTTGGATAGTCGGTTCCCATCAATGAAAGACAAAAGACAGCCACATCAACTGACAAGGACAGTAGAGTGGTCTGCCAAAAGAAAAGCACTAATTTAGTACCATGTTCTTAATCATTAATGTGATAAAAAGACAGCTGGAACTTTAAAGGCAATTCACACAGAGAGAAACTCTGTTAGCAAGACACTAAGCGAGGCCCATACATTTGACATATCACAAGCAATTACTGAAGGATCATTTGCGACAAGATCCAAGGACCAGACTTTGTTTTTCACACTTCTTGCCAACCGTCCATCTCCTGAAATAAGTGACAATCAATGAGTCACGCAACTGCAAAAGTGACAATCACATGAAATTTGTTGCTTCCTGAAAATCCAAGACCCATACCGCAGCCAAAGTCAGCAACAACTAAAGAAGGGCTACGATCCTTTAGCCATTTTGTGATTATATTAACAGGTTGTTCTGGCCAATGTAACATTTGCTCTTGATACCCTGCATGATACTGGCAAGATAAGTGAACATTGGTTAAGAACAAGAAAATCATTACAGGGTGATGGATACTTAACAAAAAATACTCCAGGATATTTCATAAATTGCAGAGAAAGCTGAAGTTGAATCAGATTCAAAAGTTGCAGTCACAAAATTCTAGAAGGGGATATTAACCAGCCATTACACATGGGTAATTGTGGAAGACTGTGAAAATCTTATTAGGAGTGATTAGTCCGATGGTGCGAACATGTGGTCGGGAGAAAAAAAAAAGGAATAATTGCTGTTATGGCTAGTATAAGTCATACTTGGTAACAGACTTTGTCCTCTTAACAGCCTACCTGTGGGCTTATGTAGTATGTAGATTGGACCAACCAGACCCTTTGACAGTCTAGACTCTAGACATGTTGCAAATCTAACATTTAGGTCCTCGGACCTCCAAAGTTACTATAAGTAATACTCCCTCCGTCAGAATTTATATGACATTGTTCCCTCGCTATACAAACACCTTCATTTCTACACAACTTTCAGGAATTCCACTTCATTAAATATGCCAAACTTTAAACTTTGATGTGATGCTTTCTCTAAACTTTAACTATTTTTCTAAATGAATTTAATATTTAGGTCAATAATTTTATGTTCAGTCAAATACCAATAATATTGGACAGAGATGGGGATGAGTTATACAAATACGAGACCAAGGGAAGTGAAATATCTCAATAGGTTAAACTTTTCTTCTTCTCCTCCTTTTTTATCTGTATAAATAACAATAGGTCAAGTTTTCTTACAGTTTGTGTTAACAAATAAATCCTTACGGTATAGTCATAGGCATCAGTAACCGCACCTAGGCAGCTCTAGATACTTTTAACACTTAAGTTTTTGGGGCAGAAGGAGAGCTGACTAGATTATCCTCTAAGTGAAGTATTCAAGATTTACTTAAAGATGCTTGGCGCATTTGGAAGGAGATTCAAAAGGTAATACTTCCTCTACGGAGTCCAACTTTTGAAAGATTGAAAAAGCTGATACGGAGTGGTGCGATAATCCTTCATTTTTACTTTTCCTCCTCTTATAGTCCTTACTAAACAAAGTAAAAACCTTTATCCTTCCACTCTTACTTCCACTCTTCCAAATGCCTCCTCCTTTCACCCCAACAAACCAAGAAAATAAGCTAGTGCAGCCCTTTATAGCGACTGGTAATTTATAGCACGTTTTTAGCAGTTTCTGTAGCTTGCAATACTAATGCTCCTTGTAAATCATTTATAAACTGTAACCGGCATACCCTATACTTGGATTTTTTATTTTTTATTTGGCACTAGTTGGATTTCATATTTGTGTTTTAAGTGCATAACAGCATCAAAACTTTGACTTTGTTTGGGTTTTAAGGTCTTATGAACTGTAGTCAGACAGATTTTGAGAATGTCAGCATTTTTAAGTTTGAGTTCTTAGACAATTTTTGGAGCTATTCTGTGTGCTGCATTCATTACCATTTCCTTACAGCATTTGAACTATGTTAAACTTAACCCCTCAATTGCTCTGTCAGCTTTATGTTGAACTTATACACTCTCTTACAGTGAACAACAATACAAAGCGATCTCAAGTCAAACCAACTCTAAAACTTTGAGCGATTTACGTATAAGAAGAGGTGCAAAATACCAAAGAAATATCTAAATGAGGAAAACAATTCTTACCACATTAAAAAGTTCTGGATTTTCTTTGAAATAATTGAGCGCCTCATCTCCACTGGATTTTTTTAAAAAAAAAAGAAACAAATAAGCAATTAAATCAAACATTCCATAGGGACAGTAATTCAGGACATATCTTCAGCAAAAAACTACATTTTGGAAAAATATTGCAAGAACACCTGGGTGTATTAGCTTACAAAACACTAGGTTTCATTCTGTTTTTTTTCCATAAATATGGGGACAAATCTTAGCTTATACTTATATATTTCAAAACTAAAAACCTGCCTTATTTTGCTCAATTTAGATTTAAAAAAAGAGGAAAAAGGAAGACGTACGAGCAAGTGTAGAGCTTTTCATTAAGCATACGGAAGTGTCCTCCTGATAATCTCGCTTTCATCTGCGTTAACTCCACATAAAAATATTACTTAACTATTTTCTAAAAATATGAATATAGGTAGATGTATATACGGAAAAAGGATAAATTACAACCTTATCGAGAAAAGACGAAGCTTTCTTAGTTTTTGAGATAGCATTTTTTGAAGCCGAAGATTGATTCACGCCGGAGAGCTTAGAATGACCGTCGCCGGTGGTAGTAGAAGATGAAGGAGAAGATTTTTTGTGAACCTTTCCTCTCTTCCGTTTTCGGCTTCGATTTTGCTCTTTCATCTTCTCTTTCAGCTCGCTTTTCTCTGTTTGGTCGGACCTTCTCTGTTCAGTGTCGTTGAATTTAGGGATGGGTATGGGTTCTAACGAGTAAAGAAACTGAGGGCTATGTGCGCACACAGCCAGTAATAACACATGCACTTTCAAGCCGTTAAAAATGTCTTTAATTTTTAGCCACTATTTTAATAAATTTTTATTGTCCGGACAAAAAATTACTGATCCTTAACGTCCAAAATTGCAGAAGCTTTTCTCTTCCGATTTTAAACTAGAGAATTCAACTTTCTCGCCCAAATTTCGCCATAAAATTGCAGTAAATTCTAAATTTCAGATATCCCTATATGCTTTTGTGTGTTTGTGTGGATTTTTATTTCGTTACTGAAGAATAAGATCCAAGGGATTTGCTTTTTTTTTTTCCTTTTCTGGATTGTTAACGTTAAGGACATCGCGTCCTTAACTCTATGATTGTTGTATAAATATTGAGGACATAGTGTCTATGACTGACTGTTGTTCTAAAAAATATTAAGGACAAAGTGTCCTGAGTTTTGCAACTTGTATTGATAAAGTTAAGGACACGATGTCCTTAACTTTATGACTATTTTGTATATATTAAGGACATTGTGTCATGTATTTGCAACTTGTCTTGATAAAGTTTAGGACATCATGTCCTTAACTTCATGACTACTGTGTAAATATAAAGTACAAAGTGTCCCGTATTTTGCAACTTGTATTGATAAAGTTAAGGACACGATGTCCTTAACTTTATGACTAATGTGTAAATATTAAGGACATCGTGTCCTGTATTTGCAACTTGTATTGTTAAAGTTTAGGACCCGATGTCCTTAACTTTATGACTACTGTGTAAATATTAAGGACATAGAGTCCTGCATTTGCAAACTGTATTGATAAAGTTTAGGACATGATGTCCTTAACTTCATGACTGTTGTTCTAAATATTAAGGACATAGTTTTCTGTATTTGCAACTTGTATTGATAAAGTTTAGGACATGAGGTCCTTAACTTCATGATTGTTGTTCTAAAATATTATGGACATAGTGTCCTATATTTGCAACTTGTATTGATAAAGTTTATGACATTATGTCCTTAACTTCATGACTACTGTGTAAATATTAAGTACAAAGTGTCCTATATTTTGCAACTTGTAATGATAAAGTTAAGGACATCGTGTCCTGTATTTGCAACTTGTATTGATAAAGTTTAGGACACGATGTCCTTAACTTTATGACTACTGTGTAAATATTAAGGACATGGTATCCTGTATTTGCAACTTGTATTGATAAAGTTTAGGACATCATGTCCTTAACTTCATGACTACTGTATTAAGTACAAAGTGTCCTGTATTTTGCAACTTGTATTGATAAAGTTAAGCACATAATGTCCTTAACTTTATGACTATTGTGTAAATATTAAGGACATCGTATCATGTATTTGCAACTTGTATTGATATTTAGGACACGACGTCCTTAACTTTATGACTACTGTGTAAATATTAAGGACATAGAGTCCTGTATTTGCAAATTGTATTGATAAAGTTTAGGACATGATGTCCTTAACTTCATAACTGTTGTTCTAAATATTAAGGACATAGTTTTATGTATTTGCAACTTGTATTGATAAAGTTTAGGATATGAGGTCCTTAACTTCATGAGTGTTGTTCTAAAATATTAAGGATATAGTGTCCTGTGTTTTGCAACTTGTATTGATAAAGTTTAGGAGATCGTGTCCTTGACTTCACGACTGTTGTGTAAGTATTAACGACAAGGTGTCCTGATTTCCCATTTTCTTGACTTGTAGGATGAATACAATATGTATTATAGTTGCTTTAATTGGTAGATGGACTGCAGACTATAAGTATATTGATCATCAAACAAAGCTTATTCTAGTACCTGAGGCAATTTGATTTGAAGATTTCATCAACCAGGTCTTTGAAGTTATTGAATTGGATAGAGACAAGTTTGAAGCAATGATATGGTTTGATATCAACCTGGGAACAAACAAGGTAATGCTTTTATCGAAATATTTAGATCTTCACACATGTATAGAGTTACTAAAAAGTCATTCACTCTTCAATGGCTGTCATTTCATTGTTGATGTTTCAGAAAGAGCTTTTGGTTCTACAAGCACCTTTGAACATGTCAATATAGAAACTCAACAAGACAATCAAGACAAATGCCAACAGATAATGGAAATAGATGTGGTTGAACCTCAACCAATAACTGAAGAGGTGCTTCAAACATTTTATTCTATTCAAGTGGAAGGACAAAGCATAATAGATATTGACAACGAACAAGCTTTGGCTATTCAAGTCTTAGAGAGTGCACCAGTAATAGAAGAAGTTGCTGAAAAAATCTCTATTCAACTAACTAGAAGAAGCTCAAATTCGAAACAAAAAGAATCCCCAACTACGATATTAAGAGAAAATGCTTCGTTGGATAAAATAAAAGCGTGATCAATATTTGACAAAAAGAAGAGTATAATTAACTGTTTTTTGAATATAGAAATTAGAGGACATTTTGAATTCAAGGTTGTTAGATCAAGCTCAACAAGATATTCGTTGAAATAAAATGATGATAGGTGTGGGTAGTGTGTGCGTGCTTTCGGAATTAAAGATTCAACACTATTCAAGATAGTAAAGATTGAGAAAAATCATGACTGCTCAGTTAACACTATAAAATCTGATCAAAGGCATACAACTTCAAAGTCGATTAGTGGTTACATTACTGACAATCTTCGAGACCCAAGGTTTGAAGTTACACTAGCCTTTGTCATGGCAGAAATGCAAAAATTGCATGGACTAGACATTGGTTATCACAAGGCGTGACGTGCTATTCAACGTGCTTCAACTTTAATAAGAGGAACTCCCAAAGAATTATGAATTATTGTCTTCATACTCGTATATGATGAAAAGTAAAAATCCAGGAACATACACTAACATACAAATAGACGAAAATAACAGGTAAACAATCAAAAGAGTTTATTAGTCTATTTTATAAACTTTAGGACATGGTGTCCTTAACTTTGATGTGTTCATTGTAAAAGTTAAGGACATGGTGTCCTTAACTTTGATGTGTGCAGTGAAAAAGTTAAGGACATCGTGTCCTTAACTTTGATGTGTGCATTGTAAAAGTTAAGGACATGGTGTCTTTAACTTTGATGTGTGTAGTGTAAATGTTAAGGATTTGGTGTCCTGTATTTTTAACCTTCTGTTAAATTGTATTTTCAGGTTTCTTTATATGTTTTATGCATATGGATCAACAATAGCTGGTTGGAATCATTGTAGACAAGTGATTGCCATTGATGCAACTTTTTTGAAGTCAAAATATCGTGGTGTTTTAATGATTTCAGTTTCAAAGAATGCAAATAACTAAATATTCTCACTAGCCTATGGAATTGCAGAATCTGAAAATAACAATTTTTATGAGTGGTACTTTAGTGAGCTTCACAATGCAATTGGGAGTCGTGATAATTTTATTTTTTTATCAGACATGTATCAATCTATTTCACATGGCATCACAAAGATATATTCTAAAAGCCACCATGGAATTTATATCTATCATTTGGAGCAGAACCTAAAGCGAAGGAAAGTGAAAAGTGAGGTCATAAAACTTTTCCAAAGTGCTGCAAGAGTATACAGGCGCAAAGAATTTGATCTATACATGTCAGATATAGCAAAAGTTGATAAAAAGACTTTTGACTACTTAATAGAAGAATCACCGGAAAGGTGGGCACATTCGTGTAGTCCACGGCGAAGATATGACATGCTCACAATAAACATAGTTGGGTCAATGATTTCTATGCTATTAGAAGCAATGGAGCTGCCTATATTAAGAATGATGGATTTCATCCAAGTGAAGCTACAACGTTGGTTTTATGAAAGAAGAAATGAAGCAGAAGGAAATTTTTATGACGTTTCTTGTTGGGTAGAAGAGGAATTGAAGAAAAAGATAGATTTAGCTTTTACTTTAAATGTAAGTATTATGTTCTTACTTTAGCTTGTTATTTTAATGATAATTTAACATAATGTACTAACTTATAGTTTTTCAACTTTGAAGGTCTTCCCTGTTGATTCATGGCGTTCTAGAGTTGAGGAAGAAGGAATTACTTTCTTGTTGGACTTAAACAAAAGAACATGTGATTGTTTTCAGTTTCAATTTGATGAATTACCATGTATACATGCAATTGCAGCTATCGAGAAGGAAAACATCAAGAAGTCCAATTTCTGCTCGGACTGGTACTTAAAGGAATCTTGGCTGAAAACATATAAAAGACAAATATATCTTGTAGGATATACAGATTCTTGGATTCTACCAGAGAGTGTTAAGTCACAAATTATTAAACCTCCAGATTTCAAAGTCCCGCCAGGTAGAAGGCATAAGAAAAGGCACATTCCAGCTACTGAATCATCAAAAATAACATTCAAATGTGATCGTTGCAGAAGAATTGGTCATAGTAGAACATCTTGTGTATATTCTCCGACAGTCCATCCATTTTCAAGGAAGCAAAGAGAATAATAGATATATCCACTTATGTTTATCTACTCTTTTAAGTTTTTGCTATAAATTGGATTCATTTGGATTGTTTTTATTTGAGCAAGTAAACATTAGCATATGGTTATATAAAAGATGTCTTGAATTTTCAAAGTTTCTTTGCGCTTACGTGCTCTTTGTTTCTTTTTCTTTTTCTGGGAGTTCAATTTACCTTTGTTGGACCAATTATTGCTTATGAAATTTTACTCTTGCCGTAAGTAAACAAGAAAGTTCTTTTTTTTATATAACTTGATGCCTGCATCTTGCTATATTTTATTTTTAAAATGAGATTGGCACAAGTAAACTCCAGGACATAATTTTTTAAACGTCCTGAAAATTTGAAGTATGAATCTAATATTAAGGACATAAATTTCTAAAATGTCCTTAACTTCTGAAAATCTCAGTTTATTGTCTAGATTTCCAGAAGTTCAGGACATTTCAGAAAAATATGTCCTGAATATTATTTTCATTCTTCAATAAATCAGGACGTTTATGAACATTATGTCCTGAAGTTCTACAACAATCAATGTATCTTTAGCTATATCTCTACAGATTTAATAAAAGACGAGCAATTTAAAATGGACAAATCAGTAGTTATAAAACTTGACATCTGCAGCTTGCTACATCTTATTTTTAAAATGAGATTTGTACAAGTAGACTTCAGGATATAATTTTTTGAAACGTCCTGAACATTTGAAGTATGAATCTAATATATATGACATAAATTTTTAAAGTGTCCTTAACTTTTGAAAATCTCAGTTTATTTTCTATATTTCCAGAAAATTGTGAAAAAATGGACAAATCAATAGTTAGAAGAAATAAAGAAATTAACAATACAATGCCTTCATATTACTGCTGAAACTGTAATTTGGCATAGCTGTGACAAAAAAATTATGCTATGCACACAAAATAAAGTGCCTTGTGAATAATTTACAGGATATTTCAGAATTTAAATAGATTCTTTACAACAATTTCACCAATTCCACTACAAATGACTTTCTTTACAACTACATTACAACTCATTTGGGCAAGAAGTTTCATTTTCACTATCATAGTTGTCGCCGACTTTTTCTGGTGGTGTATCATAACCAGAATTTCTTTTTCGCTCTCCATGTTCCCAAAGATTTTTTGCAAGTCTTTTTTTCTGAAGTTTGATTTTGGAATTTCTCCACATCCTTTCCCATCATCAACAACTCGACATACTTGATTAGGAATGCACCAAAATCAGTCCTAAGAAAAATGTAATATATGGAGTCAATTAAACAATATCTTTAATAAAATAAATCTAAAGTACATATAAATTATATAGCAAATGACATCACGTACGATCCAGTTTGGTGTGGTGATCTTTGCCACAGTATATCAAATTTATTGAATGCATTTTCAAAAGACTTGTGATTTTTGTTAAACTGTGAGAACTTTAGCAAGTGGAGGACCATGCACGCATACATTTCAATGTGTTACAATCCTTGCTCATATGGCTCACTATATATGGAATCGTACACATCAATCTTTCTCTCATTCAAGTCCAAATACCCCCAAAAGAAAATGTGTCACAACATCAGTATCTTCTTAAGGAAGCCGACATGGAAAAAAGATTTTGTCAACCTCTGTCCAAGCAATTCCACATCCACGATTGTCACCCCACACATATGGTGTGAGAACCAATTGATTATCACCACACCAGAAATCATATGAAACATCTTCATTGAAATCCTTATACACAAGTAGAATATAGTTATCAAAAAGTATATCTGTAGTTGTGCAACGAAAAGGATGGGCGCAAGGGTGGTAGCATTCCTTCTTTCTCAAATAATAAGGACAATGTCAATATGCTTCATAAAAAGGCAAAAAAAGAAAAAAAATCCATCAGTCATAAATAATTAAAAAATAATAACTTAAGAAGAAAGAAAACAAATGCCTTGTGAATTATCAAACCTTATCATCAAGTACATAACTACTATCTGAAAGCTCAAGGAAGAACATTTTGCTACTGATTTTTTGATGGTACAATTTCTATATATTCTTTCTCACACCATTATCCTCAGCATATATATCAGTTTGTCCCCTGAAAATTTTGAAAATATCAAAGTTAGAAAGTTTATAAGTTAGTCATCAATTCCTAGTTAGTCCTCAATTCCTAAATAGAAGTGCATAATTGCATAAGTTAAGGACAATTGGTCCTGAACTTAGAGTTACAAGCTCAAAAACTAAGGACAAGTAGTCCTTAACTTAGACTTACAAGCTCATAAATTAAGGACAACTAGTCATGAACTTATAATTACAAGCTTATAAGTTAAGGACACTTGGTCCTGAACTTACAATAACAAGGTCGTAAGTTAAGAAAACTTGGTCCTGAACTTCGAGTTCCAATTTCAAAAATTAAGGACAGGTAGTCCTGATCTTAGAGTTACAAGCTCATAAATTAAGGACAGTTAGTCCTGAACTTACAGTAACAAACTCATAAGTTAAGGACACTTGTTCATGAACTTCGAGTTCCAAGTTCTAAAATTAAGGACAGGTCGTCCTGACCTTAGAGTTACAAGTTCAAAAGTTAAGGACACTTAGTCCTGCACTTAGACTTACATGCTCATAAATTAAAAGACAACTAGTCCTGAACTTAGAGTAACCAGCTCATAAGTTAAGGACAATTGGTCCTGAACTTAGAGTGGGAGTTCAAAAATTAAGGACACTTGGTCCTGAAGTTAGAGTTGGAAATTCAAAAATTAAGGACGTGTAGTCCTTAACTTACAGTTACACGTTCAAAAATTAAGGACACTTAGTCCTGAACTTAGACTTACAAGCTCAAAAGTTAAGGAAACTTAGAGTTACAAGCTCAAAAATTTAGGACATTTAGTCATGAAGTTAGAGTTGGAAGCTCAATACACTTATTCCGGAATTTAAAATTACAAGTTCAAGACACAAATGTAAGCAATTAAAAAATAATGAATACATTTAAGAACTTATACCTTTTTGCGACCTTTCCTTTTCTCCTTGCCCAACCACCCAATGAATTTTTTCAAATATTTTGTTTGGGCTTCAAGCAACCCTTCAATGATTTGAGTAACTTTTCATAACAAAGAGAGCCCCAATAGAAATAAGAGCAGAGTTCATCGTCATCTACAATTTTCATTACCGGCTCAGACACATTTTGATTCTTGCGCTTCCCAATCAACACAGATTCAACAAAATAAATTATTTCCAACTTCACCGCATCGTCATGGCTGCATACAAATGATGCAGATGTACCATATGGTTGACTAGTAATAAAATGACACAAATCGCCTAACTCGATTCTATCCTTTCCAGGGAAGTAGACTTTCGAAATCCTATTATCTCTTTCGCTCAAAACATTGAAGTCCACTGAAGAAGAACATTTCAACCCAATAATTATCTGGAAGGCTTCACGTATAAACTTCACTTCATGATCAAAAACCTTGAATGTCATTGAATTCGAGTCATTGCTTACAATTTCTGAAAGCAACACACAATGAATAAGTTTACCACAAAATTTCACACCTTGTAATCGGAAAAAGTTTCCAAAAATACCATCTCTCAACTTCTTCCATTGCGTGTTCGACAAGAAATATTTTATTATTTACTTATACTGAAAATCTCCTTTCCAATAGCTCATCGAATTACGCCAATCATCAAACTCGAAAACACGATCTCCTTCCATTAGCACATTACAAAGAAGGAATAGAACGTAAACATTAGGACTATTTTTCTGAAATGTCCTTAATATGTAAACTAAAAAACTAAAATCCAGGACCTAATTAGATGCATCTTTAATAGAAGCACAATTAACTAAAATTCCTAAACGCAGTTAGCTTACAAATGCTTAGGACTATTTTTCTGAAATGTCCTTAATATTTAAACTAAAAAACTAAAATCCAGGACCTAATTAGATGTATCTTTAATAGAAGCACAGTTAACTAAAATTATTAAACACAATTAGCTTACAAATTCTTAGGACTATTTTTCTGAAATATCCTTAATATTTAAACTAAAAAACTAAAATCCAGGACCTAATTAGATGCATCTTAATAGAAGCACAATTAACTAAAATTCCTAAACACAGTTAGCTTACAAATTCTTAGGACTATTTTTCTGAAATGTCCTTAATATTTAAACTAAAAACCTAAAATCCAGGACCTAATTATATGCATCTTTAATAAAATACAGTTAACTAAAATTCCTAAACACAGTTAGTAACAAACTGTTAGGACTATTTTTATGAAATGACCTTACATAATAAATATATTGATCGAACCACAAACACATTTCAATGCCAAAAGGTTCTCAATAACTTTCTCAAAAAAATCCACTCCTTATTCCTCAGGGAATCAATTTATAATCATTATTTTGGACATTTTATACATACTTGATGACAAACACAACATTGATCACGATTAGAGATATACAAAAAGAAAAATGCATAAAAACAAAATCGAAAACATACAAGTTCGCTGGTTCGCTGCAGAGAAGATGACAAAGGAGTAGAGATTAAGTTGGACAAAGTATACTCAAAGAATATCGTGGGCTAGGCAGGAATAAAATCACAAAGAGTTGCATGCAGGAACAATATTCATGAGATGGAGCGAAATTTTGGCTTTGAACTTTTCATATTGGGTATAAATCGTGAGAATCGTATAAAGCAAGGGTTTAGGAAGAAAAGAAATAGAAGAAAGGGTAAAAATGTCTGTTCATATTAATTTAAATAGAGTAGTGGATATTTTTTCTCAACATTAGAATTGGTGGATAAAAAATAAACACCACCTTATATAGTGGCTACCACATGCCATTTTTACAGAAACTGACCAAAGATAGACCGACCCAAGAAGTTAATGGGATTAGGAAAGTTCAACCCAGTATGAGTAGGTCTGGCCCAATTTAGTAACCAACACAGTATTTATTACCATTTCAAATCATTTTCTCAAATTCAATAAAATATGCATCAATTATTATGGGTAACATGGTAAATTATGCACATCATTTATTATTTCTTAACGGCGTGAAAAGTCAAAACGTGCCAAGTAAAAGTGACCGGAGGGAGTACAAATAAATGATGATAACTTAGCAATACCAAAGGAAGGGGATAACATTAAATAACAATAAATAACATTTAAGAACATGTGAGTCGCCCAAAAAGGGTGAGATCCGTGAATATTCTTTCTGACAATGATGAATGATTGACGAGCCTTTGAATACTCGGATTGTTCTTGGATCGTGGAGAAAAGTTAGACATGAATCTTTAAGAACAAGGTATATTTTGTGTGTGTGCGATAAAGTGTCACGACCCCAAATCTACACTGGCCATGATGGCGCCTATCGTGTACTAGGCTAGCCAATTTACTGAACATAATACAAGGAACTTTCCATTTAAATCAATAACGCGTTTTATCAAAAATCTTCCATGTTTAGTATTTCACAAATGCGGATAATCTAGGAAAACATATGTATAATAACATCCCCAAAACCCGGAGTCAACAGTCATGAGAAACTAAATAGAATACAGTAACTGACACGATTTCCTTAATACATCAAGTCTAGGAAAAATATAAATAGCGACAAATTGAGAAGGAGAAGTGTGGGGCTGCGAATGCCGTACAGCTACCTCACAATCTCCGACAACTGCTCCACTGATGATGAATCGAATCTCATTCGATCCAGGCACCTGGATCTGCACACAAGGTGCAGGGAGTAACGTGAGTACACCAACTCAGTAAGTAACAAATATAAATAAGGACTTGAGTGCAGGGGCGAGCTCTAAAAATCAGGTAAATTCATATAATAAATATCAATGAAAGTCAATAAATCAAGTCATGGATCTACGTCCCGAAAGTTTCATAAAACTCCAGTTTTCCCTTTCTAAATTTCATATAAAACATTAGTTCAACATTTATCGTTTAGAGGCAAAATGTAAAGAAGAGTGAAAATAGTAGTTTCATAGCAAATAAGACCCTCAGGCACGCTGTCACTCACAAATAAAGCCTCTCGGGCACTCGTGAATCATCTCTCGTCAATCAACACTCACACTCAGCACTCACGATCAATAGGTGCCATATAATAACCGCTGTGGCGTGCAGTACGACCCCCATATATATATATATATATATAGAGAGAGAGAGAGATAGATAGATAGATATATATAATGCTGCGGCGTGCAACCCGATCCATAAATAGTCGACTGTGCTCACTGAGGGTGTACAGACTCCGGAGGGGCTCCTTCAGCCCAAGCGCTATATCACTGCGGTGTGCAGCCCGATCCAATATATATGCCGTTGCGACGTGAAACCCGATCCAATATATATACCGCTCCGCTGAGGCGTGCAGCCTGATCCAATATATATACCGCTACGGCGTGCAACCCCATCCAATATAGATACCGCTGCGGCGTGCAACCCGATCTAATATATATCTCGTTGGGGCGTGTAGCCCGATCCAACACTATCTCACAATCCGGCATTCGGCCTCACTCAATCATCACCCTCACAAGCCACTCGGGCAACTCACCACAAATCACGGGGACTCAGCCCAAAATATCTTTCATTTGTTTGAAAATAGGGCATTAAATAGGACTAATAAATAAACAAGTATAAATTATGACTGGCATTATATTTTCTATCAAAAACGATGTGAGAATAGTAGTAAAAACACCCATGAGGGTCCAAACAGGTCGGCACGAGGCCCAAAACATAGTATAAATCTCTAAAATACGGAATATCATATGATTTCAGATCAAATACGCGACTTAGTAGTCGCTACGGGAGGGACCAAGTCACAATCCCTACTGGTTCACGTTCACACGCCCGTCATCTAGCATGTGCGTCACCTCACTTATCAAATCAGTACAAAATACCGGGTATTCATACCCTCAGGTATAGATTTACATTCGTTACTTACCTAAAACCTGGTGAAAACTACACTGCGATGCCTTTGCCCCTCGACTCGGCCTCAACGCTCCCCAAATCTATTCAAAACAGATTCATATTATCAAAATATGCTTAGGGAACAAAGCCCACTCGAAAATATCCAATTTTCATAAAAAATCTCGAAATTGGCCAAACCCGACCCCCGGGCCCATGTCTCGTATTCCGATAAAAATCACAAAACTAGAATCCTTACGCTCTCACGAGTTCATGCATACCAAATACATCAAAATCGGACCACAAATGGCCCCTCAAATCCCCAATTTATACTTTCAAATTTCAAGCCCTAATATCCCAAATTTCTCCACAAAAACATGATCAAACAATGGAATAATCGTCATAAACACAAGATACAAGGTCCATGTAACTTACCTCACTGAATACACTTGATTCCCCCTTGAAATCCCAGCTCAAAGCTCCAAAATCCGACACAAATGGTGAAGAATGAGTGAAAATTCGCGAAGGCAACCTTATATAGGTTCTGCCCAACAATCTCGCACCTGCGACCCCATGCCCGCACCTAAAGCGCCGCACCTGCGAGGAATTTTTCGCAGGTGCGGATTCTCACTTAAACTCAAAACACGCATCTGCGGCCTTCCACACGCACCTGCGGTCCCGCAGGTGCGATCCAACTTCCGCACATACGCTCCCAGGCCAGGTTCCACTTTCTATATCTGCGCAGGGTCTTTCATACCTGCGCCTTCGCACCTGCGGCTTCCCGTCCGCAGGTGCGGCCACACTAGAAGGCCTGCACCAACAACCATTTGCTGCATTTTTCTCCAACTTCCAACCTTCCAACATCATCCGAAATCAATTCGGAACCCTTCGGGGCCTCAACCAAAAGTACCAACAAGTCGTATGTCAATATATCAACCTAGTCGAACCCTCGGAACACTCAAAATAACATCAAAACACCAAATCAAATCCAAATTCAAGCCTAAGGATTTTTAAACTTCTGAAATTCGCCAACGATGCCGAAACCACCCAAACCACGTCCGAATGACCTGAAAATTTGCACACACATCCCAAATGACCATACGAACCTGTTCCAACTTTCGTAATTCCATTACGAAATTTTGCCAATTCAAGCCAAATTCTTCTCCGGACCTCCGAAAGACATTCAAAACACACTCTTAAGTCCCAAATCACCTAATGAAGCTATCCGAGCCACAAAAACCACATTCCGAGATCCTTTACCTATAAGTCAACTTCAGGTTGATTTTTCCAACTAAATCACCATCCTAAGAGACTAAGTATCTTATTTCTCATCACAACCACTCTGAACCCGAGCCAATCAACCCAACAAACAGTCGGGTCGTTACATTCCCCCCTCTTAAACAAATGTTCATCCTCGAACGGGTCTAGATACATACCTGGAGTCTCAAATAGGTGGGGATATCTGCTCCGCATCTCCCACTCGATCTCCCAGGTGACCTCATCCACCGGCTGCCCTCTCCACTGCACTTTCACTGAAGCTATATCCTTAGACCTCAACCTTCTGACCTGACGATCCAAAATAGCTACTGGCTCTACCTCGTAAGACATATAACCCTCTAGCAGCACCGAACTGAAGTCCAAAACATGAGACAGGTCACCAATATACCTCCGTAGCATGGAAACATGAAATACTGGGTGCACGCTCGACAAATCAGGTGGCAAGGCAAGTCTATAAGACACCTTTCCAACCCTCTGAAGCACCTCAAAAGGCCCAATGAAATGAGGACTCAACTTGCCCCTCTTCCCAAACCGCATAACACCCTTCATGGGTGACACCTTCAACAAGACCTTCTCCCCATCCATGAAAGAAACATCCCGGACCTTCCGGTCCGCATAACTCTTCTGCCTCGACTGCGCCATGTGAAGCCGCTCCTGAATCAACTTCACCTTATCCAAAGCATCCTGTATAATTCGTACCCAAGAGTCTAGCCTCACCCGGCTCAAACCAACCAACCGGAGATGTACACCTCCTCCTGTACAAATCCTCATACGGAGCCATATGAATACTCGACTGATAACTATTATTATATGCAAACTCTGCGAGTGGCAGAAACTGGTCCCATGGACCCCCAAAGTCAATAACACAAGCGTGCAACATGTCCTCTAGTATCTGAATAGTGCGCTCGGACTCCCCGTCCATCTGAGGGTGAAAGGCCGTGCTCAACTCAACATGAGTACCCAACTCTCTCTGCACGGACCTCCAGAACTGCGATGTGAACTGAGTACCTCTGTGGAGATAATGGAAACTGGAACACCATGCGGCCGAACAATCTCCCTGATATAAATCTCAGCTAGCCGCTCCGAAGAATGAGTAGTACCAATAGGAATGAAGTGGGCGGACTTAGTCAGCCGATCCTCAATAACCCATATAGCATCAAACCTCCTCGAAGTCCGTGGGAGCCCGACTACAAAGTACATAATGATCCGCTCCCACTTCCACTCAGGAATAACCAAACTCTGATGCAATCCACTGGGTCTCTGGTGCTCGTACTTAACTACTAACAGTTGAGACACCGAGATACAAATCCAACAATATCCTTTTTCATCCGCCTCCACCAATAATGCTGCCTCATATCCTGATATATCTTCGCGGCACCCGGTTGGACGAAATACCGTGAGCTGTGGGCCTCCTCAAAAATCAACTCCCGAATCCCATCTACATTAGGCACACATATTCGACCCTGCATCCTCATAACACCATCATAGCCAATAACTACATCCCTGGCATCATCTCGCTGGACCCTATCCTAAAGAATGAGCAAGTGTGGGTCATCATACTGCGCTCTCTGATACAGTCATAAAGAGAAGACCTGGAGGCTACACAAGCCCGACTGGGCTCCGATAGATCCTACCTCACCAACTGGCCCGCTAAGGCTTGAACATCAAGTGCTAATGGTCTCTCTACTGCTGGAAGATATGCTAGACTCCCTAAGCTCTCTGCTCTGCTACTCAAGGCATCGGGCATCGGCCACTACATTGGCCTTCCTCGGATGGTATAAAATAGTGATATCATAGTCCTTGAGAAGCTCCAACCATCTCTTCTGATGCAAGTTCAGATCCTTCTGCTTAAACAAGTTCTGCAGACTATGGTGATCAGTAAAAACCTCACACTGAACCCCATACAAATAATGACGCCAAATCTTCAAGGCGTGAACAATTGCTGCTAGCTCGAGATCATGCACCATGTAATTCTTCTCATGAGTCTTCAACTGGCGCGAGGCATAGGCAATCACCCTACCCTCCTGCATCAAAACACAACCAATTCCTATCCTCGAGGCATCACAATACACGGTATAAGAACTTGAAGCTGATGGCAATACTAACACTGGAGCTGAGGTCAAAGCCATCTTGAGCTTTTGGAAGCTCTCTCCTCACATTCGTCTGACCACCTTAATAGAGCACCATTCTGAGTCAACTTGGTCAATGGCGAAGCAATAGAAGAAAACCCCTCCACAAAGCGACGGTAATATCCCGCCAAACCAAGGAAGCTCCTAATCTCTGTAGCTGAGGACGGTCTGGGGCAACTCTGCACCGCCTCTATCTTCTTCGGATCAACCTGAATATCCTCATTGGACACCACGTGCCCCAAGAAATCTACTGAGCCAAGCCAAAACTCACACTTGGAGAACTTTGCATAAAGCTTCCCTTCCCTTAATATCTGCAATACAACCCTCAAATGCTGAGCATGCTCCTCCTGGCTACGAGAATACACCAGGATGTCATCAATGAACATAATAACAAAGGAATCCAAATATGGCTGAAATACGCTGTTCATTAAATGCATGAATGCTGCGGTGGCATTACTCAGCCCAAAAGACATCACCAAAATCAATCCTGCGGCCGTCTTGGAAACATCTGAATCCTGAATCTTCAGCTGATGGTACCCGGATATCAAATCAATCTTATAGAACACCCTAGCTCCCTGAAGCTGGTCAAACAAATCATCAATGCGAGGCAGAGGATACTTATTCTTGACTGTAACCTTGTTCAGTTGTTTATAGTCAATACACATTCCAAAACATAGTATAAATCTCTAAAATACGGAATGTCATATGATTTCAGATCAAATACGCGACTTAGTAGTCGTTACGGGATGGACCAAGTCACAATCCCTACCGGTGCACGCCCACACGCCCGTCACCTAGCATGTGCGTCACCTCACTTATCAAATCAGTACAAAAATACCCGAGTTTCATACCCTCAGGTCTAGAGTTTCGTTTGTTACTTACCTCAAACCGGATGAAAACTACACCGCGATGCCTTTTCCCCTCGACTCGACCTCAACGCGCCCCGAATATATTCAAAATAGATTCATATCATCAAAATATGCTTAGGGAACAAAGCCCACTCAAAAATATCCAATTTACATAAAAAATCTCGAAATTGGCCAAACCCGACCCCCGGGCCCATGTCTCGTATTCCGATAAAAAATTACAAAACTAGAATCCTTACGCTCTCACGAGTTCATGCATACCAAATACATCAAAATCGGATCTTAAATGGCCCCTCAAATCCCTAAATTATACTTTCAAATTTCAAGACCTAATCTCCCAAATTTCTCCACAAAACATAATCAAACAATGGAATAATTGTCATAAACACAAGATACAAGGTCCATGTAACTTTCCTCACTGAATACACTTGATTCCCCATGAAATCCCAGCTCAAAGCTCCAAAATCTGACACAAATGGTGAAGAAATGAGTGAAAATTCGCGAAGGCAACCTTATATAGGTTCTGCGCAGCAATCTCGCACCTGCAACCCCATGCCCGCACCTGCGGAAAATTCCTCGCAGGTGCGAATTCTCACTTGTACTCAAAACACGTAGCTGCGACCTTCCACACGCACCTGCGGTCCCGCAGGTGCAATCCAACTTCCGCACCTGCGCTCCCAGGCTAGGTTCCACTTTCCGCATCTGCGCAGGGTTTTCCGCATCTACGCCGTCACAACTGCGGATCCCCGTCCACAGGTGCGGCCACACCAGAAGGCCTACACCAGTAGCCATTTGCTGCATTTTTCTCCAACTTCCAACCTTCCAACATCTTCCGAAATCACTCCCGAGCCTCTCGAGGCCTCAAACAAAAGTACCAACAAGTCGTATATCAATATACCAACCTAGGCGAACCCTCAAAACTCTCAAAATAACATCAAAACACCAAATCAAATACAAATTCAAGCCTAAGGATTTTTTAACTTCCGAAATTCGCCAACGATGCCGAAACTACCCAAACCACGTCCGAATGACCTGAAAATTTGCACACACATCCCAAATGACCCTAAGAACCTATTACAACTTTCAGAATTCCATTCTGACCCCAATAGCTAATTTTCCACTGCCAATCAGAAATCGCCAAAAGTCCAATTTCGCCAATTCAAACCAAATTCTACTCCGAACCTCCGAATGACATTCCAAACACAGTCCTAAGTCCCAAATCACCTAATGAAGCTATCCGATCCACAAAAACCACATTCCGAGATCCTTTACCTATAAGTCAACTTTTGGTTTATTTTTCCAACTAAATCACCATCCGAAGAGACTAAGTGTCTCATTTCTCATCATAACCACTCCGAACCCGAGCCAATCAACCCAACGTAACACAAAAGAGCTGAACTATGCAAGAATGAAGCAGAAATGAGAAATACAGGGCTAAACTATCAGAATGACCGACCGGGTCATTACATAAAGGAAGATTCTGCAGAGAAAGTCAATGTGTTCTCTTACAAGTAAATCTTTCATGTTTCCTATAACTATGTATCTTTATTTTTATAAGGGAACATATTCCAAAAAACCCTAATAGTACAGACACAGAGAATATTTACTGAAATGTTTCCTCTAAAGTCTTGTCCTAAAACTAGCCATTATTACTTCTTTTTAAGAGGTGCTCGTCCTCGTCCTCGACCTTGACCTATGGTGGCTATTTGACCAAATCCTTCGACTCTTGGTAGATCGTCTCAACCTTGAATTTGCTCTTGCTGAAGTCACATGATGACACGTGGAAGCTCTCGAAGGACTTATTAACGCTGATATGGTCTTAACATAACTAAATTAATTTTGGCTCATACAATTAGTCCCTTTGCCCGTTGAGGTCATCCTCGCGGGCGAGCTCAATGAGCAGAAAATGTCGTTTATGGTCGAGCTTTTCGTATAGATAACATGGGTCGTAGTCTTTGTTGTGATCCACTGACGTGGATTTGCTCGTTCTCTGGGTAAGTACAACTTTTGTCCGTATTTTCCCTAAATGTCTTAGTTTGTTTTAAGTTCGGACCTCTTTTCTTTTATTTATAGACGGTTATTCTGGAAATCGAGGATGATCGGAGGGAGAGAAGGCGTAAAGATATTTTTGTGAAGTTGAAAGGGAAATATACTGAGTACCACGTTAAACACCAGGATCTTCGAAGTTGGCTTCGCGAGGGCGGTGATATGCGGGCCCTGAAGGAAGACTTAAAGAAGAGGGATGAAGAGCTGATGGAGGCTATAGAGAAGTGTAGCGTCCTCGAGGGGACATTGAGGAGCATATAAGAGGAGCTCGATCTCAACAAGGGAGTGGAGGCCAAATGCATAGATATTCAAGCCCAAGTGGTCCAACTGCAAGGCCAGCTTGAAGAGTGCTAGTTCCAGGCGGAGGCTCTCAGGGGTGAGATTGCTGAGAAACAAGAGGAGCTTGAGAAGGTAGAATCCTCTCGATTGGACGCTCAGAGGAAGGTGGACATCCTTGGGCTGGAGAAAAAGACTCTTTGTACTGAGCGGGAAATGATCAGTCGACGACAAAGGCTAAAGAGGACTGGCTCGAGGAGAGGATCGGGAAGCTGGATAGGGAAACCTCCAAGCTTTATGACCGAGTTTCCGCTCTAGAGGCCGAGAAGGCCCAACTACTAGGGAGGCCATCTTCTTCTAATGCTTATGATTTCCCTAACGTCTCTCGGGATTTGTACGAAGAGTGGATCCATGTCGAGGCCCGCCTAGATGTGTTTCGAGACTTTCATGCAACGGACTCCGTTTCTGAGTCGGCCATTGAGGATGCTCGGGTTAAGGCTCGCGAAGCTCGGTTTGCTTGTGGTTATGAACCTGCTACGCCTCGACCTGGTAAGGAGGATGATGACGAGGTCATAGATCGGCTTGAGTAAGACGCCTTGTATGATTCCATTTATCTTCAAGGCGAGGATAGAAAAGATTTTGGGGGTCGAGATGGTGATGGTATTGGTGGTTAGGAAGGTGACATCATTGAAGATCAAGTCGGTGAGGGCGTTGAAGGTCGTGATGGCAATGGCCAATAGTTTTTCTTTTTAAATTTTTTTGTGTGTATTGATGCCAGCATCTTCAAGAGCCTTTGTAAAGAACTCTTTATTTACATATGAAATATTAAAGTTTTTCCTTGCACCTTCTTTAATTTCCTGTGGTTTGTTTCTGTACTTGTATATTTTTGCTTTTGTTGTTTGCTCGTTTCGCTTTCTTTTCTTTTTATTGTTGTTGTCTTCTAGCTGGTTGTAGCCTTGGAGCTGAATATCTATGGGCCAAATCAGCCCTTTGTTTACATAGGTCGAGTATGTCTCTTCGTTTAGATTTGGCCGATGGCTGAGAGGTGTTGTTTGAACTTGGTCGAATTTGATCCTTCGTTAAATTGTGGCCGATGGCCGATTGGTGTTGTTCGATCTTGGTCTAACCTGACCTTTCCTTAAGTTATGGCCGAGGGCCGATAGGTATTGTTCGAGATTTGTCGAACTTTACCTTTTGTTAATTTGTGGTCGAGGGACGATATGTGTTTGTTCGAGCTCGGTCGAACTTCACCTTTTGTCAAATTGTGGCCATTGATAGGTGTTTGTTCAAGCTCAGCCGAACTTAACCTTTCCTTAGATTATGGCCGAAGGCCGATAGGTGTTGTTCGAGCTGGGTTGAACTTAACCTTTTGTCGAGTTTAGACCGAGGGCTGGTAGGTGTTTGTTCGAGCTGGGTCGAACTTAACCTTTCCTTAAATTGTGGATGAGGGTCGATAGGTGTTGTTCGAGCTTAGTCGAACTTGACCTTTCGTTAAGTTGTGGCGGAGAGCTGGTAGGTATTTGTTCGAGCTGGGTCGATCTTAACCTTTTCTTAAATTATGGCCGAGGGCCGATACATGTTGTTCGAGCTGGGTCGAACTTAACCTTTTGTCAAGGAGGTTTTGATAAACGTAAGTTTCTATTACTTTGACATTGTTGCTCCGATTACACAATTGGAGAAAGTTACAAACTTTGGGTATTGTATTGTGTTCCAGTCCTAGTCCCAATCTATCTAGTCACTTTATTGTTCAACTTGGAGAGTCTTGAGGAGTCGGGCAATGAAAGAGAAATTGGTCCGTTCTTCACATACTTCGACTCGAAGTGTTCCTTTCGACGCCTCGTTAAAAACCTCCTCCAGAGAACCCTAATGGGACAAAACTCAAGCGAGGAAAAAAGAGTGCGACTTGGAGGGCACTTCTCCTTTTTAGATGTTGAAGTATTTGAGGTGGTTGATATTACAATTGTTTGGTAATTATTTTCCTTCTATTGTCTCTAGTTGGAATGAACCCTTGTTCACTTTGCCTATAATTTTGTAGGGGCCGTCCCGATTGGTTCCAAATTTGCCTTCCGTGGATCTCTGCTTGATTGGGTTTTAGCTTTGAGTATGTAATCCCCGACTTTGAGCGGCTGGACCTTTGCCTTTTTGTTGTAGTAAAGTTCCGCTTGCTATTTTTGGGCACCCATCCTTATGTACGCCATGTCTCTTAGTTCTTTAATCTCATAGAGCTCTTGCCTTCTACTCTCGTCATTGTTGATACCGCTTACATGGGACTACCTTAGGTTGGCTTCTACGACCTCGACTGGTATAACTGCTTCTGTTTTGTAGACTAGAGAATAGGGTGTCTCTCTTGTGCTCATCTTCATGGTGGTTCTGTATGCCCATAAAACTTCTCGAAGTATTTCCAGCCACAGTCCCTTGGCTTCTTCAAGTTTTTTCTTCATGATGTTTAATATGGACTAGTTGGAGGATTCTGCCTGCCCGTTGCCCGCTGGGTGATAAGGGGTTGAAAGTATCCTCTTAATGTGCTGTTTCTCAAAGCATTCAACAGTTTTCTTTCATGTGAACTGGGTTCCGTTATCGCACTTGATCTCCTTGGGTAGGCCGAATCGGCAAATGACGTTTTTCCATATGAAGGTGATTACCTCTTGTTCGTGTACTTGGGCGAATGCTCTTGCTTCCGCCCATTTAGAGAAATAGTTAGTTAAAACTAAAAGAAGTCGTACATTACCTCACCTTGGCAGGAGGTGTTATGAAAAAATAATAATTGAAAACGAAATTGAAGAAGGCGTGAGAACGACTTTCCTTAAAGAAGATATTGTCCGTATATAATTTGGGAAAATACAAACAATCTTATTCAGGATAAAACAATCCAAGAATATAGTTGCAAATTTTTTTATGTCCACATTGTTGGAAGAACTTCTATTTATAGAGCAACCATCAGACCTTTTCAAAAAGATGTGTTCTTTCACAAACAGACGCATCTGTTTATTCAAATATATTTAAAAATTTAAATTTCAAATAAAACATATTTTAATTGTAGAAATAAATTAAATATAAAGTATTTATTGTAGGTCCGACCCAGCCCGCGCCCAAGCGTCAAGTCCAAGTCCAAGTATATATATATATTTGCACACATATAAGAGTATGTGTTCTAAATTAAACATATAAAAGGGCAAGGACTTAAAAGGCACCAAAAGTGGCCTTTCACCACCGATGTGGGACAAGTTGTCCCACATGCTTTCCAACTGTATAACAAACTATCCTTTAATCCCCCACTAATTTTTTATATTTCTCATAATATCATGCATATTGAGAAGTATCTTATTTTGATTTGAACTTTCTATTAAAGTTTTGAACCACAACTCCTTGTATCAAAACCGAAAATATCACATGCACAATATTATACAGTGGCTAAGAAAATCCAGTATTTGCTTTAGCACGTTTATGGCGATGTGCTCATCCTGACTTCATGAATATTTACAAGATCAACCCCGTAAACCTTGCTTGAAGCTACATCACTTCAATATTCATATAGGTGAAATTGGTTATAATGGCCCCGTTACTAAAAATATTTACTAATTTCATTAAGATTTAATTCAACCTCTTCATGTAACAGTTTGCACCACGAAGTTTGTTATTTTGCCCTAGTTATTTCAGACATTTAACAACTCCTTGAATCCTCCCATAACAAGATGTAGTACATTGGAATTAAGGCTCCGAAAGGAGATCAGTGCTTATGCAACACAAAGCAACTTGTTATTACCTCATTGAACTTATTTTGTTAGAGCGTATACTAACTCAAAGTTGGTTTTCTGTCGCTTGTATTTAGTTCAGAGGTTTTAGCCCCATTCCTTCACAAGTTTGTTGTACTACATTTCTCGTAAATGGTAAGTGGATCTACCAAATTCTTATTTGATCTCACATACACTATAGTTATAGTCCTATTTGTGACTAATTCTCATATATAAGCGTGCCTCAGACTTATATGCATTGATTTCCCATTATATATCTTATGCCACATACATGGTAGTCTCACTCTCACAAAATACAGAAATGGATGGCATAGGTTGTGACCACAACTTTATATCTAATAACATATTTCTCAACCATTCTTCTTCTTTCCCAGCAGCTGCCAATGCTATGAATTCAGATTCCATAGTAGAATGAGAAATACAAGTTTGTTTTTTGGATGCCCAATTAATGACACCACCTCCCAGAGTAAATATCCATCCTGAAGTGGATTTAGTATCATTAACACTAGTAATCCAACTTGCATAAGAATATCCTTCTAAAATAGTAGGAAAACCACTATAGCAAATGCCCAAATATTTTGTATATTTTAAATATCCAAGTACTCTAGTTATTGCTTTCTAGTAATCATTACTTGGATACTAGTAAACCTGGAAAATTTACAAACAACAAATATTATATCAGGTCTTGTACAATGCATTGCATACATCATACTACGTATTGCACTTGCACACTCTAATAGGGCTATTGCTCTTCCAGTATTTTCAGTTAGCTTGATACTGGAGTCATAAGGAGTAGTAAACTCCTTTATGTCTAAATGACTGAACTTAGCAAGGATTTTATCAATATAATGCGATTGTGATAAAGTCATTTTTTGTTCTCTCTTTTCACCTTTATGTCTAGAATAGTATCTACTTAATTTAAGTTTTTCATATTAAAAACTGAAGTTAGATACTTCTTGGTTTCAGTTATAACAAGCATATTTGTACCAAATATTAGCATGTCATAAACATATAGACAAATGATAACTCCGTATTCTTTTGTGAACTTGGAGTAAATACATTTGTCATCATGATTATGTATGAATCCATTTGATAGTATAACTGTTGGTTGATTTCCCAATGCACACGCAAGTGTACGTGGTCGACAAGTAATATAGGA
>ML377871.1:16878-72747 GCA_005239525.1 Nicotiana knightiana | reverse complement strand
TTACATTCTTAGCTCTATAGTTAATCATACTTCCTTCGTTGTTAAATCCTGTTACTACCATAGCTATTTTTAATTTTTCTCATTTATCTTCTGGTAAACAGTTATATTTACATATATTAGCTTCTGCTCCTGTATCTATCATTGGTGTATAATACCGATTGTAATATCCTTCTATTATGATTTTTGTAAGTATATATATTTTCATACTTCTGATCTTTTTATTATTATTCTTTTATCCTTATATGTTATGGTCAATTGTTTATCTCCTAAGCTGTATGGTTTTACCTTTTCTAGCCATTTTATTCCTAATGTAATATTTTTATTTCCATGGTAGATTTTAAACTGTATTGTTAGAGGTATTCCTCCTATTATTATTTCTTTTTCTGTTGTTTCTTCGTTTGTTATTAGCTCTTTTGGTAATTCAGGGCACATTTGTTCAATAGTTATTATTTCAGTTTCTGCTACTAATTCTCTTGTAATGTAATTTTCCTCTTGTCCTTTATTTATTAATATCAGATATTTTCTTTGTTCCATAATTCCTGTTATATAATAGTGGTATGGTTTTATTTCTTCTACTATGTTTTTGATTAGATTTTGTGGGAGTATATAGTCTCTTTTTGATGTACTCATCCTAGATGACGTAGGTGTTTCATAAATTAACTGGTTTGGTATACTTGACGTACTTATCCTTTCTTTTACTATTTCTAAGTCCTCTTCCATATCAATTTCTTTGTAGCTATATTCATTATTATCAATAACCGTAACTATTTTCTCAAATGGATTTTCTATTTTGATTTTATTGATTTTATTTTTTGCTGCTATCTTATGTTTAGTTGTTAGAACATATAGGTTTTTACATCTAGCTGTAAATATCTTACTTCCTGGTGCTAATTCTATTCCTGACATTTTCCAGTATAGTACTAATGATTTGTCTATATTTCTATCAGTTAATGCTACTGAGTAGTTAGCACTTATTATAAATTTAAACTTTTGGTATATAAGGTTTCCTTTTGCTGCACTTATTATACTTTTTTCTATAAGCTGTATTATCCTATCGTCTGCCAAATATATTTCTATAGGGGTATCTATTCCTTCTCTAAAACATGCTTTTATGAGTATTTCAGTTCCTCCTAAATGTACATATTTGATTGGGTTTTTTGCTTTTATGTCTTGTATTTCTTTATTTAATATTCGTTTGTTTATTATTGGTATTTTGGCTTTACCTCTTGTGAATTTACAATCGATTATATGTTCCTTTTGGCTTACTACGTAATATTCTTCTTTCTGTCTTTTGAACCAATTTTTTATTGTAGGTACTTCTAATACTTTTTCTACGCTTAAATCTAACTCTTTACCTTTTACTTGTTCAAATATATTGTTATCAAATATAATTTTTTGTTCTACGGATTCTTCATTTTGGTAATCTTCTTGTGTTATAATTTCTATTTCTTTTTCAGTCATTAGATTTCATTATCTTCTTCGGTTAACTCTTCATTTATTTCCATTTCATCGTATGTTAGTTCATATATACTATATTCGCTATTTAATTCATAATCTATGTATTCTATCTGCCTGTATTTTTCATCATCAATTATTATTTCGGTTATTTGCTTTTTCTTTAGGTTCTTAGGTGCTCTGCAGTTTTTAGCTATATGTCCTAATTTTCCACAGTTATAACACGTACATTCTGTCAGTTTCTTCTTTGGTCTATATGGTCTTTTGTGTTGATAATTTTTTACATAATATCTTTTTCTTGGTTTTTTATGTTTATATTTTGACCTATATTTTTTATATTTCTTCGTTCTCCATTTTCTATTATATTTATCTGTACACCCGAATTGTGGGGCTGTTTTATTTTTACAACATGCTAAATTTTTTATTAGTGTTTTTTCCATTTTTATTTTTTCCTTATATTTTTCACATATTTGTATAAACCATTGTTGTAGGAATTTTATTCTAGTTCCCAAAGTATCTGCTAATCCTGCTTCATTCCAGTCTTTTATTATTTTTGAACTAAATGGTTCGGGTAATTTTGTAAAATATAATCTTCTTATTTCTCTACTTTCTTCTGCACTGTATGTCCCTTTATAATAATATTCTTTAAATGCACAAGTATATTCATCTATATAGCACATATTACATATCGCTAGTTTTGTTATTAGATTTCTGTTTATTGGTTTATCTTTATTTTGTTCTTCTGTTTCTGTAGTCATGCTACTAAATTCGTTTCTTATGGCTATCTCATATTTGTATAATATTTCCATATTTGTTGTTGCCATTTCACCATCAAATTTTCTATTACTTCTTAAGGTATCTAGAGTTTCTTTTGTTAAATTGTGTAACCATAGTTTTACTGTTCCTACGAGTGTTCTTTCTATATATCCTGGTGTTTCTTTTATTCCTATCTTATTATCTACCAATTGTTTTGATATATATCCCATCCATAGTTGTATTGTTTTATTTGTATCTGCTACACAATCTAAGTCTAAGAAATTATATTGTTCAGATATTGGTTTTGGTGTCCATTTATTTAGCCTACTCTTCCATAGTGTATCCTGTCTATCAGATTGTTCATAATTAGTTGTATAGTAATTTTGGTTTATTCTTCTTGGATTTCTTACTCCTGATGTACTGGATTTTTCATCCATATATATATTTCCTGTATTTACTTCTAATTCTTTTGATTTTTCTATGTTTTCTAAAAGTTCTGTGTAGGTTTCACTTGTTTCACTTAGTTCTGATTTTTGGACATCTACATCGTTATCTATTTCTTCAATTCTAAAATTTTCTTCTGGTTGTAGTTTTTGTTTGAATTTATTTATTTCATCTGTTAATTCTGTCTCCTTATCTTTGTTTTTTTGTTTTTCTTCATATAGTGCTTTTAACATGGCCAATTCCTTTTCTAATGCTATAATTTTTGTATTTTTAATTTCTTCTAATTGTTGTACTTCTTTGTTTGCTTGGTACCTTATATTTTCGATTTCTTTTTTCTTATCTATTTCTTCATTTTCTTTTATTATTCTTGTCATAGTTGTCAGGCTATCTTCTAATCTTGCTGTTTCTTTTTCTATCATTAGGTATAACTGTTCTCCTATTTTTTTATATCTTCTTCCTAGATTTGAAAATATTATTTTTATTCTTAATCCGTCTTGATTTTCGTATATTTTTTCATCTACCGCAAATTCTTCTTTATTCATTATACTGTTATGTTGGAGTTTATATTTTGTTCATACTATTTTTTCAGATATTGAACATATTTATATTCTGTTTTGGATATAATATCTATCAATTGTTCTGATTTATTATTTTCTATCTGTATGGTATGTAGCCATTTATATTGAGAGTATAATTCGTTCAATTTCTTATTTGTTTTTCTTAGTTTTTTACTAGTCTGATGTATTTTAGTTTGCGTACTAGCTCTGATACCAATTTGGGGTGGGGTCGTTTTCTTAATTATCATTTAAATGATTTTTCATAATATTCTTTCTGTAGCGGAATTAATCTGAGTATTTCTTTTAGGCTTTCTAATATATATTCTATGTATTCTATATCTTTGGTTCTTTGATATTCTTCTATATTGGTTTTTATTAAGTTTGATAGTAAATTTATACTGTCGGTAGTTTGCTGCCAATATTGTAGGTATATATGATTCCTTATTGTTCTGAATATAAATCTAACTCATATAGGTCTATGTTTATATGATCTGATTTAAGTAATTCTGTCCAATTTTGATTCATTATTTCTGTTATTTCAAAATTAACTAATTTTTTTATAGATGATCCTTTTTGTATCATTATCAATATTTTTTAGAATATGTAAGATGAGTATCTTATAACTAAGGTCATCATCTAATAAATATGTATTCATTTTGTCATATGTTTTGCTAAACATATTCCTTTTAATCTCTATGCCTATTATCCTTATTCATCATAGCATAATAAGTTATTTTTATTCATCTTTTCTGGTCACTACCATGCTTTTCTGCTTCAATCAGTTACCCTAACAGCGCCTCAACTTTGTTTACTCCCCTAAACGGCTTCCTTGCCTACTGGTTTCAACCTTAGGATGGCATAGTCTGGGCTTACCTACTCTCAGCATATTTTCATTGCAAAANAGCATATTTTCATGGCAAACTTTCTCAAGATGAATTTTATAACAGTACTATAGCATGATGAATAATTATAATTTGCAAGAGATTATAAGGAATATAGTAATTTAGCTATTCATAATTATAAAATGACATACCTGTTCTTGTAGATTTTTGGTATTTCCTTTTTGTTGATCCATAGATTTCTTGATATTATATAATATGTAAGAGAGAGAGAATAGAGAGAGTTGTCGATGAATTGCTGATGCCCCTTATTCTATTTTCATCCACTATTTATAAGATACAAAAATGACTCTTACTATTCATGAACGACCTTTACTGTTCATGATTAAGACTTAAAGTAAAATGACTCTTACTATTCATGAACGACCTTTACTGTTCATGATTATGACTCGTACTATTTATTTTACGACTTTTTACAAAAACTTTTACTATTCCTACTTTTCGTAGTATTTACTTTACGACTTTTACAATAAAACAAAAAACTTTACATTATTTTTTCTTTTGTTGATCATCTGTCTGCCATAACTGTCTGCTGTCTTTGTCTTTTTTTTTTTTTTTGTGTTGGTATCTTTATTCCAGTTGTACTTCTGGTACATAATTATCTTCTCCATTGCACTTTGAACATATGTGATCTGGGTACTTGTGTCCTACTAATTTACAATATCTTGTTAGTAATTCCTTGGAAATAAATCCTTCTTCAGTGCTCTTGTAGTTGGTTGCATTTCTGGCTTTAGTAATGATAAAATCCATTTTTGGACTTCATCCATATCTCCTTTTCGTAGCTCTCTTGAATTTGCATATATCATTAGTTGATCTCTTGAGTAGTAGCTCCAAATGGCATTTCCCTGACTTGTTTTCAATCATGCTCACATATCTTTGGGGTTCTCGGAAAAAGATTTGAGTTTTACTGTTATAATTGAAAAGAGAATGTTTATTTTCCAGAATTGTATACGAGCTGAGCATTTATTATTGAGTTATTACTTGTGCTGCTTTAAATTATATTGTTATGAGATGTTATTGGTTATTGGTGTGGACTCTGACTTGGTACAAGCTCTTCACTACTTTCAACCTAAGGTTAGGTTGTTACATTTTGAGTACATGAGGTCGGTTGTAATCATACTACACTTATGCACCTTGCGTGCAGATTTTGGATGTTGATGCTACTTTACATAGCAGGAGCTAGCATTGAAGGTGTACTTGCGATCCAGTCACAATTGCCTCTTGTTCTAGGTAAATTTAGAATATTTAAATCTGTTCATGTATATTTCAGACATATGACATATTTTTATTTCACACCAGTATTGAAAATTCTAATCTTAGAAGCTCATGATTTGTACGACTAGTTCTTGGGGAGTGTATTAGAGTCAGTTAAATATTAACTAAATCAGATTGTTATTATTTGGCTTACCTAGTGACCAATGTTAGGTGCCATTGCGGCTAGTTGAATTTTTGGGTCGTGGCAAGTTGGTAACAGAGCTCTAGGTTCATAGGTTCTACAAGTCATGAGCAAGTGTCTAGTAGAGTCTTGCGGATCGGTGTGATGACGCCCATACTTATCTTCGAGAGGCTATATGGCATTTAGGATAAACTTCCTATCTCTCTTTCTTTATCGTGCCACATTGATTCAGCTTAAGGCGTACCTCTTCGAATACATTCCACTCACTCGTATGTGTATCAACTGTGCACTGATGGCTTGTGAACCTACGAACGGGGTAAGAGATATGTATTCCGTGTTTTGGTGATGGGCCATTCTAGAGGACTTGAGACCAAGTTTAGACCGCAGCTTCGACTTGGTAGTTTTAATTGTGAGAACTTGTACATTTGGACTCACATATCTAGTAGTATCCTTATGAGTGGAATTTGTGGCTCGATGAACGGTGGAATGACTAAATGCTGGGTATGATGCCACTATGAGATGTGTTCAGATGGTTTTAATGTGACGAGAAGAGTTTCTCGAGATGTAAAAAGGGTCGTTGGGTGCTTGATTTCCGTCTTGATTTGATGTAGTCTCGAGTTATGAGTGTTTTAAAGGATCTTTCACATTATCAAATTGTGGGACAAATTAAATTCTCATATTGTGTTAATGAGTTCAAAATCAAGAAGGTTAAGTGATTACGTAGTAGTTGTGGCTGTAAAAGGGTATAGAAAGATGACAGTTTGAGGCGAAGTAGGCAGGTTATCACCTGCGGGGTAATTTAAGGATGTGTGATCCCTATAATGTTATGTGGAGGGTTCCTTTTCTACCAGAAGGGTATATGTGTTGAGATTTGAGTTTTGATTGGTTGAGAAAGTTGACTCAACCGTCACGCGGATGAAGGCGATCTTAGTAGATGATTTGAGGTATTTTGTGGTTTGTGTTACTTGAGCTTGTGAAGAATCTCTGTAAATTTTACTTCGGGATTATGACAATAGTAACTTATGTGTATGGTGAGTTATCGGATGTTTTGTTATATGGCTTTGATACAAGTGGGGCAGTCTTCTATCTATGATTTGATTGCACGATTATATGTTGTATTAGTTTTGGTCCGAGGAATACTTGTGGAATAGTTATGATTGCAGAGGTTGAGATCGAGGATGACTCGAGTAAGGAAATTCCTGAATACGGGTTGTATTGCACTATATGAGTATATGAAAATCATGAGAAATGTGAGTTGTTATTTGTGAAAGATGTACTCTGCACCGAGTTTGATTGGTGGTGTTAAGGCAGTTTTACCTCTCTTTATAAGTATATGAAAATCATGAGATAGGTGAGTTGTTATTTGTGAAGGATGTAGTGCGCACAGAATATGGATTTGATCGGTGGATTTAAGTCAGGGTTACCTCTTATTGTTAAGCTAATGGGGTGTCTTTCGGCCCGTATGGGCCAAACAATGTAGATTTGAACAGAGTGGATGACTCTCAAGAAGGTTGTAAAATTTTAAAGATTTATATGTAATCAATTGAGAATTTTTCGAATTTGTATATCGCCATAATAGTTACATTGGATGGTGTCGGGACTTGCAGTAACTCTGTTATGACTATGGATTCTGCATTCCAGTATAAGAAAGGTAAAAGAGCAATTTTAATTTCACATAAGGTCTTTTCAGAGTGGGTATCTCGGTTGTGGTATTTATGGTGGTAATTATGATGTGGTGAGGCTCTACAGATGTTTTGGTGGCACTATTATTGGGTTTGGTGACCTGCGCGGCCTGGTCGAGTTAAAGAAATTAAGTTATGATAGCTTGGTTATGTGCAAATAGATTTCAAAGTGTTTTCGATTGTTTATACCATAGATTTAAATGGATATTCCTACTGGTGTGAGGCGCATGTAGTGTATTGGGATTTCTACTGGATGGGATCATGTGAAAGAGTCCTGTCCAATTACGTATGTATTGTGCTTGTGACTTAAAGTTGGTAATGAGATTCTCGTGTTTTCATGAAATGTCCTAATAGAGGTGGCACGATGTGAGACTCGGATTTGCATGTGCAAGTATACGATTCAGTTTTGAAGGGATTGTCATGAATTCTTAGACAACATGGGCGGTTTCATATGATTAGATGAATACTATTAATACTTAGTATTTCCTGAGACGGGTGCGCATTTCAGAAGGCGCAATGTGTTTTAACTTACGAATGTTTCGTTGCTATTGCGGTACTCACATGGTTGATCGATTGCTGATATTCAAAATTTTGCTAGGTGGTACAGAAGAATTATAGAAGTATTCCTCGGGGGATGATCGTGCATGAATGATGTCTTAGTCATTCGAATGCTGGAGTTGGGATCAGTTACGGTGATTCATGTGTTCTATGAATTTGGAGATTGCTAGTTCTTAGAAGCATATTGTTTCAGGGTTGCGACCTGTTTGAGTTGAGTATTTCATTTAAAATCGATGGAGGAACTGGTTGAGTTAATTATTTTCGATAGCTACGCTCTATGAGTGCACATATGTATTGGGTTTGAGCCCTTGTGCGAGCACCGGGGGCAATTACTCATGCTCGGGAAAATGCTTAGGCTATGATATGCGTACAGATGACTGCTAAGCCTAAAGTAATAACGTTTCTCGTACTCGTACCTTTTTTATGAACTATCTGAGCCATACTTGAGGTTATAAAGGGGCTAATTCCCTAAATAAACATGGTAATTACTATTACTGCATCACCTTGCCGATTTGAGCCGCATTAGCAAAATTTGTACATTCCTACACTATAAAGTGTTATTTATACCAGTCTAGGAGCATGAGAATCTTATTTAATTTTGTATATACATGTGTACTTGTTTGATTTATCTTGTATGATATTATTGGAATGGAGGCCTATGACTATGATGGGTGGATTATGTTATTGACACGTGAGTTATCCGTGTGGGTCGAGATATTGATACTATAACACGTGAGTTGTCCGTGCAATTGATGTTAATGTGAGCCTAAAGAGCTCGTTACCGTTATTAGATTCGTGTGTTTTTGTTCTACTATGTATGGTGAGCTCATAGAATTACAATTGTAGTGGTGCTTGTTGAATTGGAGAAACAGTTCTCGTTTTTTAGACATTTCCTATTTTTGGGTGCACGGATTGTGTAGTTTATGGCTTGAGTTATATTGAAGTGGCATGTCTGTGGGATAGTTGTGTTTGATAATATAAGTTCATTGGACCTAGGATGAGTACTGTTAAGTTTGATTATTGTATATTTTGGAGGATAATATCGAAAGTTAGCTTATAAAATGATTATGGTTCTGGTCGGGGCGAGAGAGCTCCATGACTTGTTACCTGATAAGTGGTTATAGATTCCATGTGTTTCTTTCATTACAGCAGTGTACGGAGGTTTTGGAACGAGGTTTTGTTTGATATGAGGTTTAATACTAGTACACGTTTGGTTTTGAATAGGTACTGTGATCGGGATTGGTGTTGCGAGTATGCGAGTTGTGTAATAGGTATGTCATTATATATGGGTTTATGGTTATGGATTGATACAATTTGTTTAGACTTATACAATGTGTAGATGTGAGATTCGGGGCTTGTAAGAAATTTTGGGTGTTGCAAATTGGGTTCTAAATTTTACAGACGAAGGTTAAAGTAATGATCATCAATTATGTTGTGTTTTCAGTCGTATATGGAATATGGTGGCGTGGGATCACCCCCAGATATGTTCACGGTAAGGTGGAATAGTGATTTGAAAGTTTAGGAACAACTCTTGGCACGTTCGAGGACGAACGTATGTTTAAGTGGGGGAGAATGTAACGACCCGACTTGTTGTTTTTGAGCATTTTCTTCTTGTTCAACTGGTGAAGTTTTGAATAGATTCATATGATGTATCATGACATGTGTCAATCGTTGGTTTTGGTTTTCAGGTGTTTCGAAATTCGTTCAGAAGGATGAATTTCATGTTCGAAACTTTAAGTTGAGAAAGGTTGACTGGAGTTTGACTTTTGTGCAAATGACTCCGGGATGAAGTTTTGATAGTTCCAATAGCATTGTATGGTGATTTTAGACTTAGGAATGTGTCTGGATATTTATTTTGAAGTCCGTAGTTGAATTTGGTTTGAAATGGAGAAAGTAAGAAATTTAAAGTTTGAATGTTCATATGTTTGACCAGAAGTTGACTTTTATAATATCGAGTCCGGATTGTGATTCCGAAAATTTCAGCAGCTTCATTGTCTCATTTATGACTTGTACGCAAATTTTAGTTCATTATGGATTGATTTGATATGTTTCAGTGCGAGATTTGGAAGTTGAAATTTAAAGTTCATTAAGTAAATATTGGTACGATTTGTCGTTTCGATGTTATTATGTGTAATTTGAGGCCTCGAATAGGTCCATGTGATGTTCTAGAGCTTGTTGGTATTTTTGGACGGGGACCCGAGAGGCTCGGGTAAGTTTCGGACGAGGTTCGACTAACTTTTGGACTAAGTTGAAGTTCTATAGCTGCTGGTTCAGGTGTTTCACACCTGCGGCTGGTATGGCGCATGTGTGATTGTCACAGGTGTGAAGAAGAAGGCACAAAATCGAGGAAAGCTGAGATGGGGAGTCTTCTCAGGTGCGGGAAATTTCCACGCTTCTATGACTTCGCATAAGTGGTATTATGGTCGCATAAGCGAACATGAGCGCATAAGCAATTTTGTCAAGATGTTCTCGCATAAGCAAGATTTATACTACAGAAGTGGTGGCCACAGATTCGACAAGGTGACCGCAAATGCGAGAAAAACTTGGCAGAATGCCTTAAGTTCGAGGGTTAGAATTTTCTTACCCACTTTTGGACGTTGGAGCTCGGATTGGGTGCTTTGCAAAGTATTTTCACCAGGAGGATTGGGGTAAGTGATTCTAACTCGGTTTTGGTTGAATTACATGAATCCATTGTTGTATTTATTATTACATTAGTATTTTGGGTTGAAAAATGGTAGAAAATTTCATAAAATTTAATTAAGGATTTGAAGGACGAGTTGTGGTCGAATTTGAGTAGTTTTTTATGGTTGGACTCGTGGTTGTAATGGGGGTTTGGGTTTTCTGAGTTTCGTCGGATTGTGAGTTATGGACCCTACTATCAACTTTTCAGGTGGAGTTGGGAGTTTTTATAAATTGTTATATTGTAAGCATTTGAGGTCATTTATGTTGTTGAATTATATGTTAAGTTTAAATTTTGCACTTAGTCATATACATTCATTTCATATCATATCTCAGTCTCTGTTGCTATTTATTGATATATCATATCATCATTTTTTAGCTGATTTTTATGACATTGTGAGCACAAGAGAATGGAGAGATTTATGACCGAGTGAGGCCAATGGCCTGATTGTGAGTGATGATTATGGGATCAGGTTGCACGCCGCAACAGGCGAGATTGGCTTATTATTATAGAGCTTGGGCTGAAGGATTCCCTCTGGAGTCTGCACCCCCTACAGTGAGCACAGTGGATGTTATATTTGGGATGGAGTTCCCTAGGAATGAAGTTGCCCTAAACATTATAGCTGGGATGGAGTTCCCTAGGCATGGAGTTGCCCTATTCATTTATATTTGGGATGGAGTTCCCTGGGCTGGACTATCCATGTACAATACTGAGTGACTGAATGTCAGTTATTATGTATGTATATATATGACGGATCTTCCCTGGGCTAGATTGACAATATATAGTACTGGGTGACTATGTGCGAGTTATCACTTATATTTGGGCTAGATCTGCCCTATACAATGTCGAGTGACTGTGTGTGGTGAATATTGAGCGTGATGAGTGGAAATGTGAGACAGTGAGATTGAGTACTCTGAGAGTGCAAGTACATGAGTTCATCATTGTGCTTCATTGCATTAGAACTGCATATATGATATGTAGTCATAGAGAAGTATATTTCTTCATTCCATCTGATAATGAAATTTCTTATCTATCATTAAAGTTTTTGAGAAAAATCATAGTTTTCATACTTGCTCATATATCTTTGGGGTTTTTCGGCAAAAATATTTGAGTTTTACTGTTACATTGAAAAGAGAATATATTTTTTGGAATTGTATATGAACTGAGCATTTTATTATTGAGTTATTACTTGTGCTGCTTTAAATTATGTTGTTATAAGATGTTAATGGTTATTGGTGTGGACTCTGACCCTAGAACATGCTCGTCACTACTTCCAACCTAAGGTTTGGTTTTATACTTATTGAGTACATGGATTTGGTTGTACTCATACTACAGTTTGCACCTTGCGTGCAGATTTTGGATGTTGATGGTGCTGTACATGGTAGGAGCTAGCTTTGAAGGTGTACCTGCGATCCAGTCACAACTGCCTCTTGTTCTAGGTAGTTTTAGAATCTTTAAATCTGTTCATATATATTTCAGATGGATGACGTATTTTTATTTCACACCAGCTCTGTAAATTCTAATCTTAGAAGCTCATTGTTTGTACTAAAATTCCTTGGGGGAGTTTATTAGAGCCAGTTAAATATTAATTGAATCAAATTGTTGTTATTGGCTTACCAAGCGGGCGAGGTCAGGTTCCATCGCGGCTAGTTGGATTTTGGGTTGCGACACCATTGTGAATCCGATGGCATCCTGACATGACAAGCCTCAAGTTAGTGATGAATCTATTGCATGGCCTACGTCTAAAGTGATGTCATATTCAAAGTCATCGTCTCTTCCTCTTGACAAACAACAACAATAACAACCACCTAGTATAATCCCACAAGTGAGGTTTGGGGATGGTAGGATGTACACAGCCTTACCCCTACCCTTGAAGGACTGAGAGACTATTTCTGATATCTCTTCCTCATGACAAAGCTTTAAAAGACAAACTGCAAGTAAGATAACTCGCCTTCTACCAACGAGAAATGCAACAGTATCTATTTTTGAAGAAAAGAGCATTATCTTTAATCGCAAAAAGAATTCATCTTGGAACTTTGGGAGGATATTTGCAATAGACTCTCCAAAACTCGTGCAGAATTACTCTCATCTTATAGAGAGACAATCACTGAGATTTTCGAGGATGTAAAAAAGGCGAATGTTTTGTGTAATGACCCGACCGGTCTTTTTGAGAGTTAGAGCCCCGATCCCCCATTAATTGCTTTCCCTATATCTTATTCTGCTATTTTGGTTTCCAGGAGGGTTCGTGCTGAGTTTTTGAAATGAATTGAGACACTTAGTCTTTTATTTGGGAGTTTTAGTTGGAAAAGTCGACCGGATGTCGACTTGTGTGTATCGACCTCGGATTTGAATTTTGATAAATCTATTAGCTCAATTAGGTGATTTTGGACTGAGGAGCGCGTCCAGAATGTATTTTGGAGGTCCGCAGTAGATTTACGCTTGAATTGGCGAAAGTTGGATTTTTGGAAATTTTGGTTGGTAGTGGAGATTTTGATATCAAGCCCGGTATGGAATTTCGGAAGTGGGAGTAGGTTCGTAGTGTCATTTTTGACTTATGTGTAAAATTTGGAGTCATTCAGACAAGGTTTGATATGTTTCGACGTCGTTTGTAGAATTTTAAAAAATTCAAAGTCCTTAGGCTTGCATCTGTGCATAATTCGTGTTTTGGATGTTTTTCAATGTGGTTTGAAGGCTCGACAAAGTCCATATGGTTTTTTGAGATCGGTTGATATGCTTGGTTGAGGTCCCGTGGGCCTCAGGTGTGTTTCAAATGCTTAACTGATGAATTTTTGGACATAGGAAGTTGCTGAAGATTTTTGGTGTCTGGTCTTTTGCACCTGCGGAGTGGAGACCGCAGGTGTGGACTCGCACGTACGAAAGTCCAGGCGCAGGCACGGAAGTTGGAATATTGACCGAGGGCCGCATGTGCGAGGATGTTCTGCATATGCGATACTCGTAGATGCGCCCAAGGTTTCACAGGCGCGGATGAAGACCACAGGTGCCGGACAGTGCTCCGCAGGCGCACACGCTCAGGTGCAGACACCTTTCCGCAGATGCTGACCCAACCCCCTTTAGTGATTTCCATACCTGCGAGGGATTTTCCGCAGGTGCGACCCATAGCCCGCAGGTGCGAAGATCGCTAGGCAGAAAAGACGCAGAAAAGAGGGTTATGTTCATTTCACACAAATTTGATTTTTGAGCTCGGGAGAAGGCGATTTCATGAGGGATTTTAAGAGAAAACTTTTGGGTAACAATTCCTAACTTGTTTTTGGTTTTATTTCATTAATCTATAGTCGTTTTCTCTGTTTAATTTCGGATTTGGATGGAAAAGTTGTGGAAAATGGGGGAAAAGTTCCCCAATTGAATTTCTGTGTTTTAAACGGGTTTTAGACATCGAATTTAGATGATTTTTGTACGAGTGATCTCGTGAGTGAATGGGTGTTCTAAATTGGTAACTTTTACCCGATTCCGAATCATGGGCCCGAGGAGGCTTTTTGGTCGTTTTCCTATTTTCTTTCCTTAGCTTCGAATTAATTAGCTAAAATAGTTAGTTGTAGCTATATTTACATTATGTAATTGATTTTATTAGATTTGGGCCACTCGAAGTTGGATACTCGTGGCAAGAAAGTGGTTTCAGATTGATTTGGGCGTGTTTCGAGGTAAGTGGCTTGCCTAACCTTGTGTGGGGGAACTTCCCCTTAGGATTTTGGTAGTGTTTGATATATGAGCGCCGTGTACGTGAGGTGGTGAGTACGTACAGGGGCTATTGTTGTAAAACTCCATTTTTCACTAAATCATAAATTGTTTTTCCTTCTTTGAACTACACTAGTATGTGTAATTACCTTGTTTAGGTTAGAAAAGCATGCCTATGTGTTTTGACTGTATAGTTGAAATTTTTTCCAACATGTTTAGTGAAACTCCTATTTTTCCTTAGTTGCACTTAGCCTAAACTATGAATTTTGATGCTATAACTATTGTGTCATTGGTTGAGCTACATATATACTTTGGGACTACAGACGTATTCCGGGAGATCCCCAACACTACATATTTATTTTGGGACTACGGACATATTATGGGAGATCCCCCTGTATTGCATATTTACTTTCGGACTACGGACATATTCCAGGAGATCCCACAGAACTGCATATTTATCTTCGGACTACAGACATGTTCCGGAAGATGCCCCTGTACTGCACATTTACTTTGGAACTACGGGACGGTATCCCAGGAGATTCCCCTGTTGCTAATCCTTTATTTTGAGCTGAGGGATTTCTTTGACTTTTATTTTACATTAGATTTTTGTAATTATTTTACCGTAGTATATATCTCTTACTGCTTTCGTTTATTATATTTATACTGGTAGGGCCCTGAACTGGCCTCGTCACTACTCGACCGAGGTTAGGCTTGGCATTTACTAGGTACCATTGTGGTGTACTCATGCCCTTCCCGCACATGTTTTCGTATGGAGATCCAGGTACCTCACGTACGCCTCAGTATTAGCCAGAGCAGCAGCCACCGGAGACTTCACAGTTATCTGCATGCGTCCGCAGGTCCTCGGAGTCCCCCTCTATCTTTATTTGTTTTTCCCTCTTGTAGTTCTTAGACTCTTGTATAGCAGGCTGTAGATAGTTTTTGTAGAGCTTGTGACTCATGGTTCCGGGTTGTGAGAAGTGTTGCATATAATTGGAAAACTGGTTTATTTGTATATGTAGAGCGGTATTTTTACCTTTATATAATAATTTTGAAGGTTAGTTGGTTCTTATTATTCTTTACTTTCGGATTCTTTCAATGTTAATAGGCTCACCTAGTCGTAACAACTAGGTGCCGTCACGACGTCCTTCATAGAGGAAAAAGTGGGTTGTGACATTTTGGATCTTTCTCCATTAGAGGGTATACTGGATTCTCTTTTTTAGCTTGCCGCTTCTTATGATCAAGAGCGATCCAATATGGCTGATAAGACGAGCGAATATGTGAAGCTAGAGCTGATTTCCAAATCTAAAAAAAGCGTCTCGAATAGTTCAAACTGGAAGCAAGTGAGAAAGTCAAGAAAGTTTCCTCTAGTGAAAATAAACTAAAGAGAGTTGTAAATAAGTTACAAACATTACAACAAGAGGGGAAGAATCTCGAAGATGTTATAGAAGCGACTCGAAAGGAGGTTGAAGAGATTCAAGAAAAAGTTTCAGTTGCCGAGACTGAGGTATCTTCATATGACAACGTAATTTGATGATTGTTGGTGATTCGGCCAGTCTGGAGAAGAAGAAGAAGAACCTAGAGACTAGCTGTCAAGAACTGATCAACTACAAGTTCTGTTTAGATTAGCATTATCTCCCCCTTTTATCTCTATGTTAGGTTGACCTAGTGGATGTTTATCTCATCATAAATAAGATTGCTTCTTCTTTGATTTACATTGTCCAAATTTTATATTAGTCGCATTTACCATTATTAGCTTTATGCAATTATAACAAAAGATTCACATCTTGTTGTGGGAGAATCCAAATAATGAACCGTTTGGTTTTGTTCTGAATATTAGACTTTAATATCTAAAACATATCCAAAATGTAGAATCCAACACCTACAGAATCTCCCCAGATAATATCTGAAATCAACTTTTGATTCCACCACGTTAAAAATATCTGATTTGCGCGGTCTCACAAACAAAATCATATCTTGGTGTAGAAAAGTCAAAATCTCGAATCGATTAATTTTTTTGGAAACTATACTTCCAAGGTTTATAACATATCTAAAATGAAAAATTTAATGCTTTAATGATAGTTCAGATAATATTTCGAAATAAATATTAAATTCTAACACAACGACGATTTCATATTTGCGCGACTTCACCAAAACTTTTTTATCTTTATGTAGGAACTTCGAAATCACATATCGTTTGATTTTATAGGAAACTAACGTTCAAAATATAAAACATATCCACAATGTAAAATTTAATTCCTTAAGAATAGTTTCAAATAACATGTTGAAGTCAAGGTTAAGTTCTGACACACCGACGATTTCAGATTTGCGCGACTTCACCAAACCTTTTGTATCTTGATGTAGGAACGTCGAAATCGCGAACCATTTGATTTATTAGAAACTGAACTTCAAAATATAAAATATATTCAATATGTAAAATTTAATGCCTTAAGGATAGTTTCAGATAATATTTCAAAGTCAGTATTAAATTCTGGCACACCGACAACATTAGATTTGCACGACTTTACATAAATTTTCATTTCTTCATGCAGGAACGTCGAAATCACAAAAAAAATTATTTTTTGGAAAATAACTTTAAAATCTAAAATATATCCAAAATTTAAAATTTAATGCCTTAAGTATTGTTTTAGATAATAGTTTGAAATCGGCTTTAGTTTCTGATATGCGACAATTCAAAATCAGTGCAACTTCACCAAATATTTTGTACCTTAATATTGAAGCCTCGAGATCGCAAGAAGTTTTAATTTCTAGAAATTGAAATTCAAGAGCTTCATTCTCACCAAATATCTTGGGTTCAAGTCTTGCGAAATTTGAAACATCGTGCCAAGTAATCTTCTTTCGTATACTTGTGTTCCCTTCTGATGCCTCTCTTTCCTTCTCTTTTTTTTAAGGACAAAGAGCAGATTTGGAGACCAACAAAATTGAAGGTTTGGAAAACATGAAGGCACAAAAAATCCTAGACTTCAATGCAAATACTTGGAAGCCTTCCAAGAGATTATAATCGTCCCATTGAAGATTACCAATTTACAATAGGGGCTTTCCCCCTTTAAATCAAATGGAATCCAAAGTTCAACCGAAGAATGGTGCTTAAGCTTGATTTTTTTAAGTGAATGGGTTGCATCTCCTCATACTTCACTCGAACGATGATTGGGGCACCATGTATCATTTGAATTCATGTGACTAAACTTAGAATGAGACTCTAAGCTGCCTACGTACCTGTGTGAAGAGGATCAACTCATACCGTAGTTCAAAACGGGTGAGTTACCTTTTTTAAGCCCTAACTTTTGCTTAGGCCACCTTTTTCAAGGTTTTCAACCTAGTAAAATTTCTTTTGTGGGTCGTACACAGTTTTATACTTTTGCGATCTAGGAGTAATATGTAGTTTATGCTCTTGCATGAAGAAGCATAGGAACATGCAGTTTACGCTCATGCGTAGCATTGCAACTTCAAGGATAATACTTCTTCAAAAACATGCCACTAATAGGGCCGATGCTCATGCCATCTGCATCCACCAACTTCTAAGCCCACTTGCAAAAGCTTCTTGCACGACATATGGCCCGTCCCATTTTCAAGTGAACTTCCCTATAGATTTGTGGGAAGTAATAGTTGGCCTTTGTATGGGAAGGACTTGATCTCCTACTTGAAAAGATATTGGGAGAACTCTTTTATTGAAGGCACGAGATAATCGATCTTGGTAACATTCAAAACTCTATTGAGCTTCCAACCTCTTCTCATCAAGAGCATCCAACTCTGCTAGTCGAAGTTGGACATTTTCTTCATCAGTGATCCCTTCTTGAATACCTAATCATAATGAAGATATTTGACGCACATGTGGAAAAATAGCTTTGGCTCCATAGACAAGTAAATAAGCGGTCATTTGTGTTAGTGTGCGGTGAATTGTCCTATATGTTACAACTCACAGTATTACGACGATGTTACACCCCGTAGTATTGTACGTTGGATTTGTCGTAATATAATTGACATCAGTTCAAGGATAAGATTATTTTGAGGTGATAAGTATTATGCTATTTCAAACAAGTGATAAGTAAATTCGTGAAGGTGGTAGGGTAAGCGAATAGAAGAAAATGAGTTCCCTCGAAGTTTGACGATTTGGGGATAAAATACGGTCCAAGCTATATGGACTAGTGCCATACAAGATACTACATGACCCTGATAGTAAGGTATATAAAGTGTGTTAAAAGTGAGTAGTATTTTAAGTAATTTGAGATAATTCTTAATTACGTGAATAATTGGACAATTATTGATTTTAGTGGAAGATTAACTAATTAATTAACACTTTTGGATAAGCCTTAACGTGGCACCAAAGGCTTTAGAAAATTGTGACTCTTAAGTCCATATTATAAGGTGGCACATTAAGAGAGTGTTATGGCTTAGTCATACATAAGTAGGTCCCACACCCACTAATACAAAAGGATTCTCTAAATCACAAAATGAAGATGGTCACACTTACTAAGTAACAGATGGAAATGCTTCAACAAACTCATATAAAGTGATAGTAGTGTAATTTGCTACAAAATTCATACAAGACTACTTAGCAACGTGAGAATTAGGATTCTAAGGGAGTACGGTGCAATCTTCCTCAAGAATATCATATGAATTATTCCCTACTTTGATTTTGTCGTCATGTGTTGTGTGTCACGACCCAAATTCCCAACCTTAGGGATCGTAATGGCGCCTAAAACCACACTTGTTAGGCAAGCCAATGTTAGAATTCGATTAACTACTTCCCATTATTTATCCATTTAGACATAATAAAATAATCTACAGTAAACTGAGTCTTTTGGCTTTTAATGAATGATTCCTAATATAATAAAGAGAAATAAATAATTAATTAATTAAATCGAGCCACGAAACTAATCATATAAATGAATCTAGAACTACCCAGAGTCTGGTATCACAATTCACGAACTACTAAAGAATACTACAAATGATGGCTGAAAGAAATAGTGTAACTGTTCTGAATGATATAAAACAGTGTTCGTAAAAATATGAGAAGACTCTCGGAATCTGTGAATGCCGGCAGATGTACCTCGTGTCTCCAAATGAATCGGGTGGTCATCCTGAAATCCTCTACTGCTGACTAGCACCTGGATCTGTGCAAAAGAGCACAAGGTGTAGTATCAGTACAACCGAGCCCATGTACTGAGTAAGTGCCGAGCCTAACCTCGGGGAAGTAGTGACGAGACTAAGTCGGGCTTCAACAATATAATCGATAACAACATAAATAATAAAGCCAACAGGAAGTCTAAACAAATAAATAAATAAGTGCTGCAACAAAATAAATCAACTCAGCTATAACCAATTCTCAAATAACTCTTCAAAATTTCAAACTTTAACTTTGAATAAAAGTAGTGCCAAAATACGAAAATAGTAATATAAGATAGAAAGTTTCAAATCTTTGTTTTTCAAACAAATAAAACTGTAAAAATATACATTTAGCTTTTCAAATCTTTATTTCCTTTGAAAATCAGTAAAAATATAAATGTCCTCCCGTATCGCTCCTTGTTGCGGCGTGCAACCCGCTCCCACCTGTCCTCCCATATTACTCCTCCCTAAAATATCACCCTTATTACTCCTGATTCGGCGTGCAACCCGATCCCACCTCTCCACCCTTATCACTCCTTGTTGCGGCATGCAACCCGCTCCCACCAGACATATCATATCAATTTATTTAAGATTTCACAAATTCAGGCCAATCCTTTCATAATACTTTTGCCTCAACAATTATAAATAATAAACTGCAATATTCTCATAACTTCATCAATAGCCTCTCAATCATGAAACCAACAAGAATATCAAATATAAATACCTTTAATTCATACAAACAATACCAAACCTCCCAACCATGTTTATATCACCAGGGCACCAACTCAAACAACCAATACTCTTTCCAAATAGTCATAACAATAACTAACAACAATTCAACCATGCCAAATAGTCATAGAAACAATAATGAACATATAACATTTAAGACAATGATCAAATAAGTGGGGAACGGGAAAGGATCATATTTAATAGACAATTTGGGTGGTGCATAGATACTCGTCACCACACCTATACACCACGCCCATGCATTTCACATAGCAAGCAAATGGGGAGTCATATTCCCTCAAGCCAAAGTTAGACCAAAAACTTACTTCAATTCCGCAGGCCACTCACTGCTCAATTATTGCTTTTCCTTTTGAATTCACCTCTAAATTGCTCGAATCTAATCAAAATTAACTTAATATCATTAACTAATGATAAATGAACTAACTTTATTGAAAAATATAATTTTTCCTAAGTTTTCTCAAAAAAAATCAAAACCCGACCCCGAGCCCACTTGGGATAAACTCATGGTTCGGACCAAATTACGTTCACCCATTCACCCACGAACCCAAATATGCTATTAGTTTTGAAATCAGATCTTAATTTGATATAAAAATTTAATTTTTACTAAACTCCCTAATTCTACCCAAAACCAAGATTTTTACCATGAAAATACTTTGTTTTTGCTTTGAAAGTGAAACAAAATAGTAAGGAATTGAAAGAACAAGGTTTGAAATTGATTACCTATAAATTGGGGATGAAGATTGCCGAAGAAAAATCAGTTTTAAGGCTGGAACTTCAAAAATTTGGAGAAGAAAGTGTTTTGCCCGTTCTTTAACATGTATTTATATTAGCTGGGCTAGGCAACTGTGCGATCGCGGATAAAGATGTGCGATCGCACAGAGTAAGGAAAATTGGGCTGTGCGATCGCGGGAGAAAGAGTGCAATCGCACAGGGTATGGAACTTTGGGCTGTGCGATCGCGGGAGAAAGAGTGCAATCGCACAGTACAAATTTTGGGGCCTCCTAAGCTTGCATTATGCGATCGCGGATAAGGCCTTGCGATCGTACATGGTTCCAAACAGGCTTCTAAATTTACTCTGTGCTATCGCCGACTTTCCTATGCGATCGCACAGAGCAATTACCTGCACACCAGAAAACTTAAAACCAACAATTACTTCATGTGCAAAAACATCCCGTGGCCTACCCGAAACTCACCCGAGCCCTCGGGGCTCCAAATAAATCATGCAGGCAAGTCTAAAAACATCATACGAACTTGATCGTGCGATTAAATCATACAAATAACATGTAAATCTATGAATTAAACCTCAAAACTCATCATTTTCAACAAAAACTCTTAAAGTTCATAATTTCTCAACCGGATGTCCGAATCACGCCAAACGAACTCCGTTTTTTACCAAATTTCACAGTTAACCTCTAAATAACATAACAAAGTTGTACCAGGCTTCGAAACCAAATTACGGACTCGATACTAATGATTTTTAGCATTATTTCTTTTCTTTAATTCATGAACATTTCAGCAAAAATAATTTCTTTCAAAAATTGATTTCTAAGGTTTGGGACCTCGGAATTCATTTTCGGGCATACGCCCGAGTCCCATATTTTACTGCGGACCTCCCGGGATCATCGGAATAGGGATCCGAGCCCGTTTACTCAAAATGTTAACCAAAGTCAACTTTTATCAAATTTAAATTCTCAAAATCACTATTTCTCATATTTTCACATAAAAGCTTTCCGATTTCTCGTTCGGACTGCGCATGCAAATTGAGGTATTTAATTTTCGTCTTTTATGGCTATTAAGCATGGAACAGAGTTTAAATTTTATAAAATGACCCCTTGGGTCATCACATTGTGTCACGATTGTCGTGTGTTAGAGGGATTGTCAAGAGAACCGGCTTAGGTATGTTAAGGCTATCCCTTCTTTCCTTTTGGAATAATCCATACGATACAAACGAAATGAGCAAATGCACATTTTTCATAAATGACTCTATTCATAGAAGTACTAGAAGTGCCTATGTCCTTGATTCTCCATGTGTCCTATTATTCTATCATCTGTTCATGAGTTTCAGAAAATACGTAAGTTGATAAAGTTTATTTCATGATATTAATCAAAGGCATATTGCTGTTATGACATTCTGAGAAATTTTATTAACATACTTCTTATGCATTTCATTCATGTATACATGTACATTGACCAATGACCAGATGGCGTTATATACGCGTATATTATAATTATATAGGATATGGGAAAAGGTTACGACAATATATAGGTACCCCCACCTGATCAACTAGTATATGTTGATGATTTTGCCTATAGTGGTCGAGATGATATGATGGATGCCCTCGGAGGCTTGATGATGTTATGTATGCATATACATATGTACGGTATGACATTTATACGCATATGAATGGCATTGTAAATATTAATGATTCACAGAGTTATTCAGACTTACATGTTGAGTCTTTTACTCCATGTTTATCTCATGTCTATTGTTTACTGATTTTCATTCCTTGAATACTCGGTACTGTCACGCCCCTTTTTCTCACGAAATCGGGTTTCGACACGTGAAAACTCTTTTAAGGAAGGGTTATAAAAGAGAGAGTCGCCACCTAACGGATTAAGGTGCGTTAGGGCACCTATTTGCAGATAACTTTGATTTAACCAGTTGCATCACTAAAGATCGGGTAAGGGCTCAAATTACCTCGAGGAGAAGGTGTTAGGTACTCCTCGAGGTCCATAACGGTGGGTCTCGGCCAAACTCGGATTATATGAATTAGTCTAAATAATGAGAAGAGATAAAAATTGTGCAATTAAAATGATTCACATTTAAACAAAGGTGGGGGTCATATATTATTTAGCCTAAAGGATCACACCGTGCAACTTAAATAATACTTCACAACTCCCTCGAAGTGGGGTGTTACTCGTATTATTTAGCGGGCAGAGACTATCATCTCCTCATACCCAATTACTATCTTTAAGTTGTTTACCTAAAGTGCACTAGTTGATTCTAAATCGTGCCCTATGCGTGCACTACCCGTCCCATGCCTATGGTCCAGGAGGCATTTGGACCTCTATCTCGGGGTGGTTCTAGAATTTAAATTAGGTTGCTCAAAAGGAGAAAAACTAGGAGACATACAAAACAACTTGGACTTTTACTTATAAGCAAATAAAGGCTCAAGTTAGCCTCCGCACTTAAGACAACAAATGCACGCAAAGCTGTTTAACATTGACAGTTGCAGATTTTAATAAGTTTGCAGAATCTTGTAGGCATGATCTCTATGTGATTCCGGATTTTACAAGCAAGCAATTTTACAAGCCTTTTTCTTTTAATACAATTTTTACATCCTACATAGTTGCCTACTGATTACAAGCATAAGATATTAAATCTATAGTCATGATGCCTAAGTAATTCTCGCAGTAACTGACAATGGCAATCACAGGAATGTCCAGAATTGGTTAATCGAGTGCTACAAGCATGGTTTGTGATGATAAGTAGCACAGTGTTGAAAACTCTTAAAGAAACGAGTAGGATGATAATTAAAACTGATTAAGACTCTATAAGCATGACTCTTACAATTAAAACTGATTTTATATCCTATGGACATGATTTCTATAATTAAAACTAATTTTGAATCCTATAGGCATGATTTCTATAATTTGTAGATTGGGCAACATGTAGACAGGATCCTATACGCATATTTAATCGTACAATACCCTATAGGCGTGGTTGATAACAAGAAGAAGTAGAACACATTTGAACCAAATGAAGAACCAATAGGCAGGATTGCTAACACATAATAATTGAACATGTTTGAGAATAATAGAATATGTATATGCATGATTTCTAAAACACGACAACTAAACATGTTTGAGCATAATAAAATACATATAGGCATGATTTCTAACACACGACAACTGAATATGTTTGAGCATAATAAAATACCTATAGGCATGATTTCTACCCATTTTAATACAAGTATAAGATAAAACCCCCTTTTCCCACTGTTACTAATACCCCAAAATGTCATTACAATAATTATTACAGACCCAAAATGAATAGAATAAATTACAAAGTAGAATATCTATAGAGAGCCTACAACAGGCACAATGATACACCTGGCCAGGCCAGGCCTTCATTCTCATAGTTCATAATGGCCGAAAATTACATCTTTATGGGCATAAGGCAGCCAGGAATTCAGTGATTCACCCAGTGGGCATAAAACAGAGTTGAGCATATAGAACCAAGGCCCTAGTGTGTCAGAGTTCGCAAGGGCTTCAAGGACCCAGGGCAGTGCTCACACTAGGTAGGTTAATCAGAGATAATTCATGGGAAAGACTAAGGACCAAGTCCTAGTGTGTCAGAGTTCACAAGTGTCTCAAATGAACCCTGAGCAGTGCTCACACTAGGGAGGTCCAGGGACAGAACCTAAGTAGCCTTGGCTTTCAGCAGACTAGGAATAGGGAGTTTAGAATGACATAAGTGATAATGAGGGAGAGTGGACAGTAGTTGAAGGGAAAATTGAAGGGTATAAACATAGTCAAGTTGGGAACATAAAGAAAATAATCAAACATGCCTTAGGTTTTAAGACCACATTTAGAAAAGATTTAGAAGAATAAGTTTAACGCCTAGTGCATAAGTAGTTACACATTAACAAACAGGTATGCATGATTGGAGTACAGAGACTCATAATAGGGAAAAGGTCAAAATTATGTTTAGTACAAGTGCTACTGTCACATGATAGCCATGTTAACTTCACATCATGCAGTAGAACAACATTTAGACATAGTAGGGAAGCACATATTGGAACCGCTTCATTTCGACAACCATTTCAAGCTCAAGTATTTGTGCTTGATACTCATCAATGTTGTTCGAGCAATGTTGTGTCAACATAAAAAATTAGGGTTTAACTTCACCTTGAGAAGTGACAAATATTACACCAGCACCCGCTCCTCCGCGATGTGCAGCACCATCAAAGTACATCTTTCATGGAGGATGACTTAAATGTCCATTGTGTCCTCATCAGGTAGTTAGTCAGTTAGCTCCCAATCATTAGGTATACAGTGATTTGTCAAGAAGTTCGCTAACGATTTTCCTTTTACAGCCTTTTGATGGACGTACACAATCTCAAATAGTTGAAATTAGAGGTACCATCTCGCTAGTCGATCATTAGAATCTGTTTTGACATCATAACTTGATGAGATTTTCTTAAGAAAGAAGACGAACAACATGAGCTTGAAAGTAGTGCTTCAACTTTTGAATTGAGAATACTAACGTTTGGTGTCATCATCCTGCTCAAGTAGTAAAGAGAGTTTTCTTTCACCTCACTGTTCTCTTAGGCCAATTGTGCTTTAACAGAACTTTTTTGTGATACAATCTAACGGTTACTTCTTGGATCACCTGCAAACTCAAAACACGATGCATACAAATACATATAGATTATTGCACGAATTTAAACATGATGCAAATTCCCTTTGGACCATGAGAGTTGTCTTTGGACGATGAGGATGGTGTCCTCAGACCATGATGTCCTGGGCCATGAATTGTGCGGTAAAGGATATACATGCCATGAAATTATTGTTTAACCAAAGAATTGGATTCTTAGTCAAAGCTATTTTAAGAAGTGCTCGGGCTTCTGATAACCAAAGAGATTAGCTAATAACAAGATTTAGACTTGTAAATAAGAAAGTAATAAGATAGCATAAAAGTAAGTATATTTCAGTAGTGGTTCGAACATGTCTCTACAAGTGAGATATACTCCCTTTTATAGAGAATTTCTTAATATAACGTCTACTCTTCTTAATAATTGAGCATTAATGAATATTTATATCATTAATGTAGCGTTACAATTGGTAATCATAATTGTTGTGTGAAGATTATATAATGTTTAGCTCATTGATTGAAGACCTTTGAATCCGCCCTTTGCCTTGGTTCATTCTGACTGTGTCTCTTCAACTCCTCAATTGGACTGGAGCTTCCACTTCTAATTATCTCGTGGGTGTTTACCCCATACCTCTTTCTTCCGTACCTCTTTCTAAGCTTTTATCCAGCTGTCACTCTTCCACTACTCAACGTATATTGCTTTGTCATCCAAGATATTACACGTGTAATGTCTATTTTTTACCAATACATATAGTCCCCCCACTTACCATTTTTTTATCACTTGAATATTTTGTAAGTGGATACTCATTTATGGAGGGAATGTTTTGCCGCCGTTTTACTCATACCATTGCATCTATCTCTGAACGTACGCGTCGCTTGTCACTTCTATTAAATGCACGTGCCACATGGTGATTCCGGATTTGTTCTGTAATTCATCAGCGCACTTTAGGGCTTTTTGCGGCTGCATCAGTCACGAAGTGACAGTTCTAATAATGACTTTCACATTAGTATCTTTCCATTTTTTGACGGTTGCCTTTGTGTATAAATACCTATTTTTTCCTTTGCTTCTACAAAAAACTTCTAACTTTCATTTGCTGCTTGCAAGTCCTTCTTTCATGCAAACATGTCTTCTTTAAACCAAGACCCCAAAAAAGTAATAATAGTCGATGACCTATCTCCTTCTTCTGCTCTGATCCGGAGTAGAAGGGGCGGTAGATTAAGGAGTTTGGGCTCAACACCTTCTAGAGGGTCTTCTTCTTCTCAACGTAAAATTACTCCCCCACCAACTTCTAGGGTTATTGTTACTCCATCTTCTTCTAGGGCTAGAGCTTCTAGATCTTCTTCTAAGAGTAGAGAGTCCAGTGAACCACTTTGCAAACCAAAGGTAGATGAGATTGTACCCGCTGAATTTTATTTCGTAAATTACAGTGAAGCCATAAGAAAACAACTTTCTTCCATGACGTCTCATGATTGTGCTGATCTTTACCCTACTCAAATTACTGAAGGTTTGATTTCTCTTGTGCACAGAGGCTGTTATTGGAAATTTAATTTCCCGGTCTTGGTCCCCAATTAAAATCAAAGGATAACTTCTTACAAAGCAGGCTATTCTTTTGTATATACCAACCCTCTTACTTTGGGTTCAGGCCTTCCATCGACCCTGTTCGATTTTTTAACGTGTGTTTGGGACAAATCGGTCCTATCGTCTGGAGGGAACTAGCATGCCTTAGCTATTTGGCTAACTTAGCTTCACTTCCTTTTACCTTTTACCCAAGTTATTCCGCCAAGGAATCTTTACTCTTGTGGCTAGGAGTAAGAGAGATTTAGTCAATCCTGATGATGAGAAAGATAAAGTTTGGTATGCCAGGTTTGTTGCTGCCCCTACAGGTGGAATAGTAGGTGAAGAAATTTTACCCTTCCCTGAGAAGTGGAACTTTGCACGTAAGTTTTTGTTTATTCACTTCAGTACTATGACTATTTTTGTCTTTTTTTAGCAACCATGGGAACCATCGAGGAGATTTCTGATTTTCGTGGTTGGGTAGAAAAATTGTTGTTGATTGCTCCAGTGGAAGAACATTCTTGGAAATACCTTTCTACAAGGTTTGGTTGGAAAGTAAAAACCCATGGTAGGTTTTTTTTTACGTTTTCCTTTACTCTTTTTTTTGAACTTCTCTAATCCCTTTTGTTTGTTAGGGTTTCCCGCTCGTGGTGTCACCTCTGCTGCTATAACTGCTTCTAAGCTCTCTTTGGCCAATGCTCAAGAAATTATCTTAAATTCTTCTTCGTCAAAAAGGAAAGTGGATAGGACTCAAACCTTAAAAGATTAGGAGGAGTAGGAGGAAGGCTCGTTAGTTCATAGACCATGAGCAAGAAGAAGAGTCATGTCTGATGATGAATATGCTCCCCTTACTTGTCCATCTTCCGTGCCTGAGCCCGATCATTCTACCCCTGCATACTCTGAGGAGGAAACTCCTTTTGCAGCCACTAAGTCAGTTGAGAAATTTTTCCATCAAGGTTTTGGCTCAATTTCAGAGGAGATGCCTCTTGCCATATTTCCTCCTTCTGCTTCAGTGGAACATCAGTTTGCCGTGCTTGTAGCTATTTTTGCTTCCCCGTCTGTGCCACCCGTGGATCCTTCATCTACCCGTACTATCGTGACTTCTATTATTGAAGTAGGGTCTTCTAGCAATGGGGAGGTCAAGCGAATTATGATCGAGCTTCCTGTAGAAGGTAGCCTTTTAAAGAAATAAGGCCAGGCGGATGTGTCGTTGAAGCGTTTGATTGGCCCGGTTGAAAAGTCAAAATTGGAAAGTCATAGCTCTTTAACGTGGATGAATGAGATTTTACACTCATCTTTGAAGATAACCTTCCTGTTATTTCTTCTTAACACTAGCCTTTGCCGTATCTAACCTTCCTATTAATGAATGACCACCAAACCGAGGCTAATAACTGGAAGGAACAATTTGAGAGCCTTCAACTTGATATGGAAGCAGTAGAAGAGGAAAAGTGTATCTTAGAGCAGCAGGTTAGAGTGGTAGCAGCAGAATTAGCCATTGAGAAGGCTTTGTCGAATCAAGCAGGAAAGGATAAGAACATCCTGAAATCCTTATTTTCAGAACAACTTTCCCGTACTTCTGAAGAAATTAGAAGCTTGAAGGATTTGCTAAACCAGAAGGAGGCTTATGCTGGAGTGCTCGTGCAATTGCTTACTCAGAACCAAGAAGACCTCCGTGAATCTTCAGACAAGATTCAGTTTCTGGAAAGATCTCTTGCCCATATGCACGCTTCTTATGATGCTATCGTGGTTGAAAGAGATGAGCTGAGAGCCGATATTGAACAATGAGAGAAAGATTAGGAGTCTCTTGAGAATAAGGCAGATGTTGATGTGAGTTGGTCTTATTTGAATGCTCGGATTGACACATTGAGGGAAATGGGACAAGGAAATTTTGACTTAGAAGCTGAAATTTCCAAGACTAAGGAGACGATTGAAAAGTCTCGGCAAAGTCAAAATTTTTCATCACCTGAAATTGAAGTTCCAATGGGTGATGAGATTGTTCCTGATGAAGCTGTCTCAATTCGCTCCTCCTTCTGATGAAGATAATCCTCCCAGTGCCTAGTGAAAGTGTTTACCAACCCTTCTTTTTTTTTTGGAACAATTGGTCGTTACTCCCGGTCCTATCTGGGGTGAAGTTGGGTTTAGTAAGTCCCCAATGACAACTTAGGGAAGCTTTATATAAACACTTTTGGTTTAAACTAAGTTAATACTTAGTTTTTACTATTACATAATATTAATATTTAAATTTCTTAGCATGACTTGTGTTTTTTCGAGTTTTCATTTTACTCTTAAGTGTTTGCATGCTTTACGTTCGGTTTTTTTTTATCCCTTTGGTATTTAATTTTGCATTAAAAAATGCTTCAGTATTTCGTGTCTATTTGAAATAGGCACGATTTATAAAATATGTCCCTTTTATGAACGACACTTAATGAAGAAGACGTCTCAACTTCATAATGGTGTAAACATACAAAAGAGAGATAGGAATTCACATGTTTTTTCTTAATAATTCTTTGCAGAAAGTCTTTATATTTTTCAAAGTTTCGTAACATTTTACATATGTTTGAGCATCGTTTATGACTCTTTCGTAACTATTTTCTCTTACAACACGTTTTTGAACAAACACGAGGGTATGAATTTCTTCCCGTAACTAAGTTCCGTCTTTAACCTAAACATTCATTTATATTCACGAGTGTGTTCTTTGTCGGTTTCTGAATCAGGCTTTGTATTTTTGTCTTTGGCTCTTTGATTCTGCTCATAACTTTTGACTTGTTGGGAAAAATGGGTCGTCAGGATTGAACTTTGACTCTTTTGATAGTATTCTTTGCCTCTTTCCATGCTCTATAGTCCCCCAAGTGTTTGATCTTTGAAGAATGAAATCTCGAGCACTTGACTATTCCTTTCTTGTGGTCCTTTTCCTGAAAAGGAAAAACATACGGGACTCGAAGGTATATAGTTTAGATGATGAATTCTTAACCCTTCGAAACGTCCATCAGAAAGTTGTAACCCTAGACCCGGAATTCGGTTTTCCTCGTGTCTATTCAGGTCTAATATCATCATCTGGTTATCGGTTAGCTTTTTGCCTATCATCTAAAATGGTTAGTATAATTTTAGCTGTACTAAATAAAATTGAACGTAATGATACCTGACTGTGGGTATTCCTTTTCCTTAGAAGTAATATTTCTTCAAGTGAATAGCATTCCAACTTGTTGGTAAAATTCTGCCATCCATGGTTTCCAGCTCATAAGCACCTTTTCCGGCAATACCATGCACTTTGTAGGGTCCTTCCCAATTTGGATTTAATTTTCCTGCTCCAGTCTCCTTTGTTGATTGAAAACTTTCTAAGGAAAGTCCCCAATTTTGAAGTATCTGAGGTGACCTTTTCTGTTGTAATATCGCTTTATGATTTTCTTTTGAGCTGCCATGCGTATTAAAGCAGTTTCTCTCCTTTGCTCGAGTAAATGCAGATTTGTTCTCAACTCGTCATTGTTTTTTTCTTCTGTTGCTGTTAAGAATCTCATGCTCTGTTCACCAATTTACACTGGTATTAGTGCTTCTGAGCCGTAAACAAGCGCGAATAGGGTTTCTCCCGTGGCTGTCTTTACAGTAGTTCTATAAGCCCATAATACTGTCGGTAGTTCTTCAGGCCAATTTCCCTTAGCTTTTTCCAATCGTTTCTTCAGATTGTTAACAATGATTTTATTTGTTGACTCAGGTTGCCCGTTAGCCAGCGGATGATATGGTGAAGAAGTGATTCGTTTGATTTTCCAGCTTTGGAAGAATTTTGTGATTTGAGAGCCTATGAATTGTGGGCCATTGTCACATACAATTTCCTTTGATACACCAAAATGACATATGATGTTTCGCCATACGAAACTTTTCACCTCTTTTTCTCCCACCTGTTTAAAAGCATCTGCCTCCACCTATTTTGAGAAATAATCTATTAATACAAGTAAAAATCGTACCTTTCCTCTGGCTGGGGGTAGAGGTCTTACTATATCTATTTCGCATTTCATAAATGGCCAAGGTGATACAACCGTGTGTAGTAATTCTGCGGGCCGATGCATATTGTTAGCATATCACTGACATTTATCGCATTTAGCTACAAAATTTTCAGCATCTTCTTCCATCTTAGACCAATAGTACCCTACTCTGATTAGGGTTTTGACTAAGGATCTTGCACCTGCGTGGTTCCCACAATGTCCTTCGTGTACTTATTTAATCACGTACTCAATTTGGTTTCGTCCAAGGCACCTTGCTAGGGGACCTCCAAACATTTTGCGATACAGAGTATCACGAACTAGGCAGTACCGTGCAGCTTTTCGACGAAGTGGTTGAGCTTCTTTCTTATCTTCAGGCACGGTACCATTCTGCAAAAAAAAATTACAATTACGTTTCTCCAATCCCATGTTAGATTATTGAATGTTACCTCATTCTTGTCCTGGTCAATTGCTGAATGAAATAAGTGTATCACAATAGCATTATCTTTTTTCGTTACATCGGTAACTGCTGCAAGAACGCATCCGCTTATGCTTTTTCCTCTCTAGGTACTTGCATAACCTTCCATGACTGGAATTCCTTCACTAGGACTCGTGCCTTTTCTAGATACTGTTGCATTCGAGTCTCTCTAGCAGTATAAGTCCCCTGAATCTGGTTCACCACTAGTTAAGAGTCACTTTTGATCACCATATGCTCAATTGAGAGTTCTCCTGCTAATTCGAGTCCTGCAATGACAGCTTCGTACTTCGCTTCATTGTTAGTAATGAGATAACATTTAATAGCTTGCCTTATCTTTTCACCCGAAGGTGGTATTAAAAGAATACCCAACTCGGCTCCTTTGATATTAGAAGAGCCGTCGGTGAATAGAGTCCATATTCCTGGATTAGCTCCGGTAAAGATTTGTAACTCTTTTTCTACTTCAGGAATTAAGCTAGTGTTAAAATCTACGACAAAATCTACTCTAAAATCAGCTAGTGTTGATAGACTATGCCATATTCGCTTAGTTCTATTTCCCATTTAGCCAGTCTACCTGACAGTTCTTGCTTACGCAAAATATTTCTCTAAGGATATAAAGTTATAATAGTAATTGGGTGACACTGAAAGTACGGTCTTAACTTTCTAGCTGCCATGATTAAAGCCAAGGCTAATTTTTCTAGATGAGGATATCTAGTTTCAGCATCTAGTAACGACTTACATAGTAGATAGGAGATTGCTTACCTTTGTCCTCCCTTACCAGGATTGCACTTACTCCTATTTCTGCCACAAAAAGATAAATGTATAACCTTTCCCCTTCCTTTGGTTTATATAGTAGTGGGGGATTCGATAGATAAGCCTTCAAGTCTTTAAGAGCTTGTTGACATTCTTCGTCCATTCGAACTGATTCTGCTTCTTTAGTACTGAGAAGAATTTGAAACTCTTCTCTGAAGATATGGAGATGAATATTCCTAAAGCTACAATCTTACCTGTTAATCTTTGAACTTATTTTTTGCTCGTTAGTACATCAGGTATTTCTTCAATAGCTTTAATTTGAGCAGGATTACTTCAATGCCTCTATTTGATACTAGAAAATCTAATAATTTACTTGATTCGACGCCAAAGGTGTATTTTTCTGGATTTAACTTCATGTTATACCTACGGAGGATCTCGAAAGTAGTTAAGAGATGCTGGAAGTGATCTTCTGCCTTCGTTGACTTTATCGACATGTCATCAATGTACACCTCCATTGCTTTCACCAGATGTTCCTGGAACATCTTGGTCACTAGCCTTTGATACGTGGCTCCAGCATTTTTAAAGCCATGATTTTGTAACAATAAGTCTCCCTGTTTGAAATAAATGAGGTTTTTTCCTCGTTTGAGGGGTCCATTTTTATATGATTGTAACCAGAATATGCATCTATAAAGCTTAATAATTCATGACCTGCAGTGGCATAAATCATTTGATCTACGTGCGGTAATGGAAATGAGTCTTTTGGGCATGCTTTATTCAAATTCGTATAATCTACGCATAGTCTCCATGTACCGTTCTTTTTAGGTACCACTACAGTATTAGCTAACCAATTAGGATATTTTACCTCATGTAGTGAACCGATTTTTAAGAGTTTCTGTACCTCTTCATCGATCACTTGATTCTTGAACGATCCATGCTTTCTTTTCATTTTCTTGAAGTGTACGAAGGACGGGTCTTCATTTAGTTTATGAGTCATCACTTCTAGGGGTATACATGTCATATCTGAATAGGACCAAGCAAAACAATCTGTGTTAACTTTAAAATATTCAATTAAGTTAACTCTTCTAGTCGTGCTTAGCCTTGCTCCTATCTGGATTTTGTGCTCAGGCTTAAGCTCGAACAATGGAATAGCTTCAAGCTCCTCAATCGTTGTCTTGATGTTTTCATTCTATTCTGGTTCTAGAATAACATCAGTTCTGGAATCCATGTATGTATGTCTTGATGTGACATCCGTGGTGATTTGATTCACCGTATCTTTATCATTTTCTTTCGTGTCTATTCGAGTTTCTCCCTCGAATTTTGATTCCTCCGCTGTTTCTTTTTTATTGGAATGCATCACTGAGTTGATGTTACTTGAAGTCTACTGATTACCTTGAATTTGCTGGATTACCCATTTGGAAGGGAATTTGATTACCTGATGCAGGGTGGATGGTACTACATGCATGTCATGGATCCATGGTCTCCCCATGATTACATTATAAGCTACATCTGTATCTATAACTTGAAATTTTGTTTCCTTGACGACGCCTTCTGCATAGGTATTAAGCTCAATTTCTCCTTTTGTTATGACAGTAGAGTTGTCGAATCCGGACAAGGAATATGCTTTTGGAATTACACGGTCCCCCATTAACATCTCTTCCACAACCCTCAGCAAAATGATATTGACCGATCTGCCTGGATCAATCAATACACTTTTTACGTTAGTGTCATGTATAAGTAGAGATATTATCAGTGCGTCGTTATGCGGAAGCAGTAATCCATCAGCATCTGAGTCATCGAATAAGATGTTGCCAACTCCCAAAGTCTCACGAGTTCGTTTCCCGTTGGTCATTGTGAACTTGGTCATCCTTCTTGCTGAAGTATAAGTTACGCCATTTACCTCCTCTCATCCATTTATCACATTAACAGTTCTCTTCGGAGATGGTGGTTTTGGGGGTTCCTTCCTATTCTTCATATATGCCTGTTTACCTTTTTCACTAATAAGTTTTGTTGGATAACCTTGTTTTAAAAAGTGTTATACCTCACCTTGCAATAACATGCAATCTGATGTTTTTTGCCCATGATCATTGTGAAATTCACACCAGAAGTCTTGGTTCCTTCTGTTTGGATTTGATCTCATTTCTTTGGGCCATCGAACTTTATCACCCATATTTCTTAATACTGTAATTAATTCGGAAGTACTTACATTGAAATTGTAATCTCCAATTCCTGTATTACCTCTATTTCGCTCATCTCGATCCTTTTTAGATCTTGATGATGGTGAGCTGGAATCTTTATTCGATGGTCTGTGATCAGACCGTGTATTTTCAAATTTTGAACGAGCCTCTCATCCTGAAGGTCCCATTTATGGATCGTACCCGTTTTTGCCGGTTCTCCTTTCTGATTCGGAGCGTCTAGAACTCATCATGTCTTCTGCTTTTGATTGGGCAATAGTATCTTCCTCAATTCGTAATTTGGTGCTGTAGCTGTTATAAACATCGTTCCATGTCATAGCTGGGAACTCTCTCAAGCTCTCTTTGAGTCTCCTCGTGGCTTCAGAGCTTTTATCGTTCAAATTACTTGCAAAGACCATAACTTCCCAATTGTTAGGGACTCTTGGTAGAAGCATCCTTTCACGTTGACACTTTTCTACGAATTCACGAAGCAACTCTATATCTCCCTATTAAATTTTGAATATGTGTTCCATTCTCTTTTCCACTTTTTGTGCACCAGAATGTGCTTTTATAAAAAAATCTGCAAGCTCAGCAAAAGAATCAACAAAATTTTCAGGCAACAGAGAATACCATCTTAATGCTCCTTTGGTGAGTGTCTCTCCAAAATTTTTGACCAACACGGATTCAATTTCTTGCTTAGTCAGGTCGTTGCCTTTTACTTCTGTGGTGAAAGCAGTAACATGATCACGTGGATCAGTTATCCCATCGTACTTTAGTACGTCAGGCATTTTGAATTTCTTGGGAATCGGTAAATGTGCTGCACTTGGCTTCCAAGGTTGTTGAGAGTGTTTATCAATATCAATATCCTTGATGATAGGTGGCACTCCAGGAATTTGCTCGATGCAATCGTTTTGTTCATTCACCTGTTTCTGCAAGGTTAGTATTAACGATTGTACATCTGAATTATTAGACATACCTGGTCTTCCTCCAAGTGATTCATTAAGAGTGCCTCTACTTCCTGAATTTGCTAGTCCAGATTGTGGATTTTCTACAGTCGCGGTGTTGTTTGGAGGAGGCGTGGGCGACACATTTGGTAGCCCCTTCGTAAAAGCTTGAAGAGATTCACTCACATATTCACCAACCAACTTCTTCACAGGGTCATGTTCTCTAGTTTGCTCATTTCCAATTTGATCATTGTTGTGAGTTGTCCCATGAACCTCGTGGGGATCCCTGAGGCAATGGAACTGGGGTTCCAGTTGTTTGTTGGTTGTTTTCATTGGTATTCAACATGATTCGATAAGTTTATTCCCGTTAACTGAACCAATTTGTTTAACCAAAAAATTTGATTCTTAGTCAAAGCTATGTTAAGAAGTACTCGGGCTTCTAATAAACGAAGAGATTAGCTAATAATAGGATTTAGAATTGTAAATAAGAAAGTAATAAAATAGCATAAAAGTAAGTATATTTCAGTAGTGGTTCAAACGTGTATATACAAGTGAGATCTTACTCCCTTTTATATGGAATTTCTTAATATAACGTCTACTATTATTAATGATTGAGCATCAATGAATATTTATATCATTAATGTAATGATACAATTGGTAATCGCAACTGTTGCGTAAAGATTATGTAACGTTTAGCTCATTTATTGAAGAGCTTTGAATCTTCCCTTTACTCTGCCTTGGTTCATTCTGACTGTGTCTCTTCAACTCCTCAATTGGACTGGAGCTTCCACTTTTAATTATCTCATGGGTGTTTACCCCGTAGCTCTTTGTTCTGTACCTTTTTCTAAGCTTTTATCCAGCTGTCGCTCTTCCATTTCTCCATGTATATTGCTTTGTCATCCAAGATATTACACGTGTAATGTCTATTTTCTACCAATATAATGATGTTCTCAGGCTCTGAGGACGGTGCCTCTGAATTATGACGCCTTTGAATAATGATGTGCAATAGTGAAATCCTCAGGCCATGGCATGGTGTCTTCTTGCTATGAGGATGATGCCTTCGGACTATGATGCCTTTTGACAAAATTGAGGTATTTCAGCCCATGAGATGCAAAGACATGATACTTGAAAAATAGAACTTTTTGTGTAACATCGGGGAAAAGTTGAACCTCGGGGTAGAGAATAGTGCAATGTTTTGAATAGCGCACCATTTGTTGTTATGCAAGGGGAGACAATGCTTAGTCTCATACAAGAATAGAGACAATGCTTAGTCCCGTGCAAGGGAAGGCAATGCTTAACCTTATGCAATTAAGGAGGTAGGGCTTAGCCTCATGCAAAGATGGAGACAATGCTTAGTCTCATGCAAGGGGGAAGGCAGTGCTTAGCCTTATTCAATTAAATAGGCAGAGCATAGCCCTATGCAAATATGGAGACAGTGCTTAGTCTCATGCAAGGGGAGGCATAGCGTAGCCTTATGCAATTGATGAGCCAAGGCTTAGCCTTATGCTAAGATGGAGATAGTGCTTAGTCTCATGCAAGGGAAGGCAGAGCTTAGCCTTATGCAATTGAAGAGGCAGGGCTTAACCTTATGCAAAGATGGAGACAGAGCTTAGTTTTATGCAAGGGAAGGCAGAGCTTAGAGTTATGCAATTGAGGAGGTAGGGCTTAGACTCGTGCAAATATGGAGACAGAGCTTAGTCTCATGCAAGGGAAGGTAGATCTTATCCTTATGCAATTGAGTAGGCAGGCCTTAGCGTCATTCAAAGATGGAGACATAGCTTAGTCTCATGCAATGAACAAATAATAAGTAGGAATAGAATATTTCTTAGAAGGAGATATATTTTCACTTGGTAGCTTTGTTGTTATAAAGACAGTGATTCTGAGGTGTGCACGTACTTGTGGCTATTCCTCGTTCCTACATTCAGAGAAAAATCGTGAGTTTTACATAGGAACTGGTTCGTGCCTCCATCTACTTGCTTTTCTTTGCTCCACATGGAAATCCTGCTCGAGTTATCGGGGATAGCATTCGTCTTTTTTCATAAAATAAAGTTTTTCAAAAAGTATGCATGAATAGATTTTAAAGCATAGTAATATGCAATATTAAATAAATTAGATGAACCAACAACTCCGACATTATTAGAGACATTGTGACCTCCTTGCAATAGAATTTTGAGGGTCCTCCTAAAAATTCTACCCCTGAATCTGATGGTCGGGAAAATGAAAACTGTATTGAATTGTGCCGAATCCACAGGGCTGCATACGTATCCCCTCTTAAATAAGAATCAGGTCAAGCGTAGTTTAGTTATATCAGATTGAATAAATGTAAACAACTTAAACATAATATCTTTTAACTGTGCCTGAACTGATAGGCTTTGGCCAAATCTCTCCGTCCCTTTCTGCAAGTATGAGTGCTCATCCTGTTAGTAATCTGTGAACCATGTAGGGTCCTTGCCGGTTGGGTGAGAATTTTCCTTTGGCTTCCTCTTGATGTTGAAAAATCCGTTTCAGCACCAGCTTCCCCGGTGCGAACTGTCTAGGTTTGACCCTTTTGTTGAAAGCTCTGGACATTTTGTTCTGATAAAGTTGACCATGACACACTGCATTCATTCTTTTCCCGTCAAAGATAGCTAATTGTTCATAGCGTCTCCTTATCTACTCTGCATCACTGAGTTCAGCTTCCTGTATAATTCCCACGAAAGGAATTTCTACCTCGACAGGAATGGCGGCTTCAGTATCGTAGACCAGCAAATAAGGAGTTGCCCTGGTTGAAATAAGGAGTTGATGTGAGGACTATAGTACGATATCCCAATAAGGCAAATGGTAACTTCTCGAGCCATTTCTTGTGATTTTCTACCATGTTCCTCAATATCTTTTTAATGTTCTTGTTGGCGGCCTCCACGACTCCATTCATTTGGGGCCTGTATGCTGTGGAATTCTTGTGCTTGATATTGAAGGTCTCGCACATAGCTTTCAGCAGGCCACTATTGAGATTGGCGGTGTTGTCAGTGATGATGGACTCCGGCACCCCGAATGTGCAAACAATACGATCTCTTACAAAATATGCGATGCCTTTCTTGGCTACAGTTTTGTAAGATGTAGCTTCAACACATTTTGTGAAGTAGTCTATGGCCACTAGAATGAGCTTATGCCCGTTTGAAGCGGCAAGCTCGATTGGTCTAATGAAATCCATTCCCAGGCGGAAAAAGTCCAAAGTGCACTTGTTGCATTAAGTTTATTTGGAGGTACATACTAGATGCAGTCTATTTCCATAGTCATCCAAAAATATCATGCCCTATGTATCTTCTTTACTAAAACGAAACCATTCATGTGCGGTCCGCAAGTTCCAACGTGTATCTCTTCAACCAGTTAAAAAGTTTCATTGTCATCAACACACCGTAATAGCCCTAGGTTTGGAGTCCTTCTATACAGAATTCCTCCGCTCTCAAAGAAATGGTTGGACAATCTCCGAGCGTGTGTTTCTGAGTACGATTTACGTGCTTTGGGTACTCTCCTTTTTCCAAGTACTCATTGATGTCGTGAAACCATGGATTTCCATCTGTTTCTTCTTCAACACGAGCATATTAAGCTAGCTGATTATGGATCCTTACCGGAATGGAATCGATGAAATTCTTGTCTGGATGCTGTATCATGGAGGACAAAGTGGCCAGTGCATCTGCGAACTCATTTTGGATTCTCGGGACATGTATGAACTCTATCTTCCCGAACCTCTTCATCATCTCTTTTACATGATATAAATATGGTAATATTTTGGTGTTCTTTGTAGCCCATTTTCCTTGCACCTGATGTACCAAAATGTCTGAATCGCCAATTACCAGCAATTCTTGGATATTCATGTCGACGGCCAAATCGAGCCCCAATATGAAAGCCTCATATTATGCCATATTATTGGTGCACAAAACTCTATGTTTTGTGAACACCGGATAATGTTGACCGATTTCTGACACCAAAACAGCTCCAATACCCACTCCTTTGAAATTTGCAGCTCCATCGAAGAACATTCTCCACCCGTCGTAGGCTTCTGCAATATCTTCTCATACGAATGACACTTTTCCATCAGGAAAATATGTTTTTAGTGGTTCGTATTCTCCTCCTATATGTGGTATAGGCACATAAGTAGTGCCTTAGTTTCTGGGCTATCCATGTCAGAGCACAGCAAGTGCATTCCAGCAGAGAATACCGTGCCTCTTAGGTTATGAACTTCTTACTGAAATAATATATGCCATGTTCTTTCCTTCCTGTCTCATCATGTTTTCCCAAGACACAATTGAAAGCCCCATCTAATACGGAGAGGTAGAGTAGCAGTGGTCTACCAGGCTCGGGCGGGATTAGGAGTGGTGGTATGTACAAGTATTCTTTGATTTTGTCAAAATATTTTTGGCAGTCTTCAATCTAACTGGTTGCGGCATCCTTCTTCAGCATTTTGAAAATCGGCTTACATATTACAATTGATTGTAGTATAAAGCGACTGATATAATTGAGACACCCCAAGAAATTCATTACGTCTTTCTTGTTCTTTGGTGGCGGCAAATCCTGAATATCTTTTTCCTTTGACGGATCTAGATCAATTCCCTGGGGGCTGATGATGAATCCTAAAAGGTTTCTCGCAGGAACTCCAAAGGCACATTTTGCGGGATTCAATTTCAAATTGACCTTCCGAAGCCGATCAAAGAATTTTATCAAAGCTTCTATGTGATATGTATCCTTCTTGGATTTGATGTTGACTTCATCCACATATATTTCTATCTCCTTATGTATGATGTCATGGAGAATAATTCTCATGGCCCTAAGTGGCCCCAGCATTCTTCAGACCAAACGACATCATTTTGTAGAAGTATACTCCCCATGGTGTAATGAAGGCTGTTTTCTCGGCATCTTCTTCATCCATCCAGATATGATGATAACCCGCGAACCAATCTACAAAGGATTGGAGTTCATTCTTGGCGCAGTTGTCGATCAGTATGTGTATGTTTGGTAGTGGGAAATCATCTTTGGGACTTGCTCTGTTTAGGTCCCGATAGTCAACACACACTTTGACGTTCCCATCCTTTTTTAGAACCGACACAATGTTGGCCAACCAAGTCGGATATTCAACTACTTTGAGAACCTTAGCTTTGATCTTCTTGGTGACTTCTTCCTTGATTTTCAGACCCATCTCTAGCTTGAACTTTTTGAGCTTCTACTTTACCGGCGGACACGTTGGATTGGTGGGTAGCTTATGAGAAACTATGGATGTACTCAACCCAGTCATATCATTATACGACCATGCGAAAATATCTTCATATTTTTTCAGGAAACGAGTGTACTCTTCTTTTTCTGATGGTGACAAGTGAATGCTTATGTGAGTCTCTTTGACTATTTTGGAATATCCCAAGTTGACTATCTCAGTTTCGTCTAGGTTGGACTTGGGCTTATTCTCAAAATTCTTAAATTCTCTGAAAATTTCCTTAGGTATTACATCTTATTCTTCTAGCTCTTCCGAGTCACTATCCTTATGTTGCGTTGTCTCATTACATGTCACAGTCGTTAGTTCATCAAGATAAGAAATAGTAATGTTGTGAGAGAAAAATATAGAGAATAGTAATAAATAATAAAATAACAAGCCATTGTTAAGTATCAAAATGTCAAACAAAAAGCGATTTTAATGATTCAAACTACATTTCCAAAACAAAATACTAAAAATGTTTTAAAATGCTCAAAAGGATTATTTTCAAAAATAAATGACACTAGTAGCCAGGCTACCCCGAGACTCGGCGGGCCCTTGATGGTGTGGCTTTCTAGTTCCTGAGGACAGCTCCCTTCTCCACTGTCTGGATGACGAGGCCTTCGCCTTCCTCCTCCTCCTCAACTATTACACTACAATCCATGTTTCCTCTTCTAAGAATATATTCCTCAAACCAGTTAGCACTTTATCTTCTTCGGATCCCCACATCATATCAGCTTGATGGAAGGATTGACTCAAATGTGGTATTGGCTGCTCAAGAGGGTAGTAAGGACCGCACCATGGTGGCGACAAATTCTGATACTCATGTCAGGTGTACTGATATCCAAGTCCAAAGGTTGTACCGTGACGCTTTAACTGATATCCTAATCCTGCCCATGCCAGTATGCTTTCTATTTTGCTAGTCCACCACATGTCCTTCTCAATTGAATTAACACGATCAATGTGATGGTATGTCTTCCACCCAACTTCCTTATATTTTCCCAGATCAGAACAATCTGATTGGTGTAAATGTGATTACTCCCATCTTCATGAATGATCACCTCCTTATGGTTCCATTCAAACTTCACAGCCTGGTATAGAGTGGAAGGTACAGCCCAACGGCATGTATCCAAGGTTGTACCAATAGTAAATCTTATGAGGCGGATATATCGAGTACCTGGAATTCGACATCAAGCCAAGTCAGGCCTATTTGCAAGCAAAGGTTGGTTTCTCTAATCGTGGCCCTTTGAGATCCATCGAACACCTTTATGTTCATAGTTCCTGCTCGTATCTCATGCAAGACTTTGCCCAATCTCTTCAATGTCATCAATGGAAAGATGTTGAGACTGGAACCTCCATCTATCAAAACCCTGGCAATGAATTTGTCTTCACATTGCACTGTGATATGCAGCGCTCTATTGTGGCTCAATCCTTCTGGTGGCAGTGCGTCTTCATGGAAGGTGATATTATGGCTTTCCAATACTTGTCCTATCATGTTAGCCGTTTCTCCACTGGTAATGTTGTTAGGTACATAAGCTTCATCCAACACTTTCATCAACGCATTCCTATGCGCCTCAGAATTCTACACTAGTGACAGGATGGATATCTGAGCAGGGGTTTTATTCAGATGATCAACCACAAAATAATCCCTTGCTTGCACCATTCTCCAAAGATAATCTGGGCAAGTTTCAATGATAGGCCGCTTGGGAGCGGCTTCTTTACTTGTTCCTCCCAAATGCTCGGGTGTGTAAACCCTACCAATTCTGGTCATACCTTGTGCTGCACTGTTTCTTCCATTTTCCCCTTTCCTTTCCATCTCGCTTCTGCAGCATAGTCCGAGGGTATGGCATTAGACATAAATGATGGTGTGGGTGCTACCATCACATTGTATGGTGTGGTCACTTCTACTTCAGGCGGAGCAGGCGCAACTGTATGTGTTGTTACTTCAACTTTGAATGGAGTTGGTGCGGATACTTCAACTTTGACTGGTGGTTGTATCTGTACCACAATGGGAGTGAGAGTGCCTGCAAGTTTCTTAGGATCATCCCCTTCTCGAATGAGCCCACCCTTCCAAGTCCCATTCTTTATCAGTTTCTATCACATTTACCCCCTCGCCCCTGTGATCTGGGAGGGGATTGTTGCGGACGCTTGGTGTAGCCCCTTTCGCTTGTATACCATTGGTATCAATTAATGTCTAAATCTTGTCCTTCAGGGCGCGACATTCGTCAATGGTATGACCCTTCATGCTGGAGTGATAGGCACATATCTTATTCGGATTAACCCATTGAGATGAGTTTTCCATGGAAACAATGGGAATACGAGTTACATAACCAGCAGCTTTCAGTCTCTTATACAACTGATCGATGGGTTTGGCAATTGGGGTATATTATCTAGGCGGTCTGCGGTGAAAGTTTGGTCTGGGTTTCTGATAGTTTTAGCGGGCTAGTGGTGAGTGGTAATATGCTGGTTGGGCGTCATAAGTATGGTAAGTTGTGGCGGGTTGTGGATATTTGGGAGGTGAAGGCTGATATGTGGGTGGAGGTGTTTTGTATGTTATGGAAGATTTTTGACCCTGGGCTACCATAATGGCCCCTACTTCCTTCTTGTTGTATTTTCCTCCTGACTGCAAGGCCTTGTTGGTAAATTGTTATGCCTCAAAATTTGTTACCATACTTCTTTTAATTTCTTCGTCTATTGTTTCTCCTAATTTGATGATATCAGAGAATTTATGTTTTTCAATAACCATTAACCTCTCGTAGTATTGCGGATCCTGTGCCCGGACAAAGAATTTATTCATTTTCTCTTCATCTAATGCCGACCTTACTTTTTCAGCTTCCGATCTCCATCGAGTAGCATACTCGCAAAAAGTGTTTGTCTGCTTCTTCTTATGATTCTGGATATAGAATACATCTGGTGCATTCTCCGTATTGAATCTGAACCGATCCATGAAATCTGACGCCATGATTACCCAGTTAACCCACTTCTTTGGATTTTGACCGATATACCAAGATAGGGCATCCCCGGTGAGGCTTCTCATGAATAACTTCATGTGAATTCTTTCGTCTTTACCAAATCCTACGAGCTTGTTGCAGTATGTCATCAGATGCACCTTTGGGTCACCTGTTCCGTCGAACATTTTGAACTTGGGAGGTTTGTAACCCTCTAGCAATTCTACGTTCGACTGAGTACACAAATATATTCAAAGTTTAGACCTTCAATGTCTTTACCCCCTTCTACACCTTGGACGTGACTTGTGAGCTTCTTAAGTTCCTCCGCTATATTCTTGATGAGCAGATCCATCTCAGTCGATTCTGGTGTGTATGGGATTTGTTGTGAAGGGTGAGGTAGAGTTTCTACGTATATGGGGTTATTTTGGTGGATTCCAGGGATTTGGGTGTAATGGTGATCATTGGTTGAGTTTTGTGGATCCGAGGTAGGTTGTAGTCTGTTTTGAGGAGTATGGTAGATGGTAGTTTGTAGGTATGGGGTTGGATGATGTTGGTGCTGAGGAGGAGTCGGTATCGTTGGAGTATCAGGATTTTGGAGAGGCGTGGCGTATTAATGAGGTACCGGAGGATTTTGCGGATGCTGGTTTGGTGTGTTTTGAGGAGGCGCTAGGTTTTGGGCATTCGGTTGGTTGATATCTGGAAACATTCAAGGTGAGGGAAAGGTTTGCCAAGTTGCGGGCCTTATCAAGTTCCCCTTGTAACTCCAGTATCTTCTGCTCCAACCGTTGAAAAATATCATTTTGTGCCGGAGTTCTCAGACCATTTGAAGTCTCAACATTCTCTGCATATGTAGCGTTGTCTTTCCTGATACTTTTCATGTCGTCCATCTTAGCTTTTCCCTTGCTTTTAGGATCACTTGGAGGAGGAAGAGGTGGAGGACCTCTAGATCTGGTATGATAGGCTGATGATGCCAGTATGCACGAACCAACCTTAGGGGATGGGAATAATCAAAACAAAGAAAAGAAAAAAGGTAAACGAGTTAGTAGGAAGTTTTGAAATGATATTTGCAGTATTTAAACATGTATTGCGGAATTATGAATTCGCGCCCTAATTTGGGGGATCTCATTGTGCCTGAGGCAGGCCTAGCGACATATAGATTTGGAGAAACTTAATGCCGATAATTGCATCATTTCATTAATGTGATAAATAGCCTGAATCTCTATCAAAATGGCAATAATTGTATAGAGTTACTATTGGCATTTGCCTTATTACAATCGAATTCTAAAACGACTCTAGAAAATAAGTAAATATCAATTCTAATCTACTTAGTCCCAGATGGACCTTCTCCGAGCTTGGCCTTCTTAGCCCTATCGATCAGATTCCCCAGGTCGCGCATGTCCAACAACAAATATTCCCTTGGTAGATGTCCTCCTTAATTATCTACATTTTGACAATCCATGATTCTTTTACTCATCTTCCCCTCGAGCTCCATCAGACCCTGCTCTAAAAACTCCAACCTCTCTGTTGATTTAGTAACGATTCGTCTCCTTTCATTGATTGCTTCCATGTCCACTTTATGTTGTTCCAAGTGTCTAGCCTCAGATTCAAACATGGCCGGCATGACCCTATTTCCCAAATCTATCCTTGTCTTGACTTCTCATGCTATGCCATCGACCAACCATGATGGGTAGAAATACACATGGCCGGCATGACCCTATTTCCCAAATCTATCCTTGTCTTGACTTCTCATGCTATGCCATCGACCAACCATGATGGGTAGAAATACACATGGCCGGCATGATACCGATCTGGCTCGATGGTATCCTTTTCCACAATGATCTTTAGATGCCACATGTGTTGTGCCTCACACTTGAATTGAATGGCATCACCCTGGAAATCTGCTTTGTAATAAACCATCTTGGAGACTCGTGGTATGCCTTGTTTCCTCCCAACTTGCTTAATGACTCTGATATGAGCGTAAGGATAGATACCCCTTAATCCGATTAGCACTAGGTGAGGAGCATCTCTTGACCTGATGATGAATTATCTAGGTGGGAACCACTCGAACATCTAATGGACCTTGTCATCAGTCAAATTTCTAAAGAAGTGTACCAAGCCCACAACGTTTCCTGGTTGTGTGAACCTGTCCAGGATAAAAGTCATTCTTTTTGGATGGTGAAAAGCTATGTGGTCATTCCATGGTCGTCGACACGGTATTTTCCCCTTTGAAGATGTTCCAACAACCATACTTGCAGTAAGAGATTGCAACCCATGTCTATATCCTTTCTTGCATTGGTACAAGGCTCGATATATATCCGCCACGATCATTGGGACAATAGTGTAAGTATGTCGCTTAATTCCTTCCATTAGGGTCTTAGTAACCATATCTAAGTGAGTGTGAATCTTTTCCCCTTGTATTGGGAATACCAATACCTCCAAAAAACAGACAATGAACACAAAAACGCGGTGATGAGTCCATCCCAGAGAGCTGATAGCAAATTCACCATGATAAAGGCGGTAGGACGTGTTGTGCCCATAACGTTCATAAAGGAAGTCGAATGGTATGTAGGACTTCTTCAAGCAGACTAACTCATCGTTCCTTCTAAAACCCATCATTTTCAGAAAAACCTCGTGAAGTGAGTTTTGTCGATACCAACAGACTAGGGCTATCCCATGGAATTGAAGTCCAGCAAAGCCTCCTATTTCCTCTAGAAGAGGAGTTATTTCTATGTCACTAAAACGGAAAACAACCTTCTTTTCATTCCAGAACATAGTAGAGGCCTCGATAAGTACATTTTTGGCTGAATGTCTAGCAAAGAAGGTAAATTACCGAGAACTCTTTTCACATGGTTTTTGTCGCTTGGCGAGAGATTTTCCAACCAATCTAGAAACAGAGGTGGGACACTTAAAACCATGCCGAACCTGGGGACTTCATGCCTCATTTATGCAAAACAGATAAAGTTAGCCCTTTCCCCCTCTAGATTCGACTATTTACACATTAATGATTAGCATATCGACACGTTTTCTCCAAATAATGCACATATCGTGATTATTCCCGTTGGGATTATTGAAATCCCGATGGGCTATGGACACGGTTTACCTTAGAGAGTTATCACGCGGATAGCGTTCTAACCCATACTAGGTTTAGGCATGATTCATGCACAGTTAGAATCAGAGTGGGATTTCTATAAGACTCTAGACCGGTACCCTCAAGTAGAAAACATAAGAGGGAAAGGCACGGAACCGTCGATTTCACCGCTGATCGACTAGTTTTACCGCAAATAAGTCTTTTCAAATTTAAAAGGGTGAGTTAGTAAGAGCGTGGACACTCATTAAGTGTCGCTATGGTATTAATTACGCACAAGTAGAATATGATGTGGATCATGCTTTATGCAAAGATAAGACAACACGTTGTCAAGTATTTTGCACGATGAATGCAATAAATACAGTATTTAATAAATGTAAAAGCAGAAAAGAAAGAAAAACAGGGAAGAAGTTAGTTCGCGTAATGTGAAAAAATTATAATAGAGTAAATAAAGGTTTACGGATTGGGAGAGACATGATATAGCAAATTTTAGAAGTTTGGAGCCAGTGAACATGATTAGAAAATCAAGGGGAAATGCACATTGTAACCAAATTAAGCGAAGAGTTGCACATGAGTTCATATAAAGGGGAAATATGGAAGAGGGTGTGCATGTAGCAACAAAAGGAAAAATGGGAGATGGATATTCAAGTAACAACAAAATAATAAAGACACGCTTATCGAAAGAGAATAATTCATATAGACTAAGTTCGCAATGGTAAGAGACTAAAATATATCCCCAATAGAATGAGCCATGCTGTAGCACCCCTTTTTCTCGCGAAATCGATTTACGAAACGTGAAAACTCTTTTAAGGAAGGGAGTTAAAAGAGAGAGTCGCCACCTAACGGATTAAGGTACGTTAGGGCACCTATTTGCAGATATCTCTGGATTAACCAGCTGCGTCACAAAAGATTGGGTAAGGTCTCAAATTACCTCAAGGAGAAGGTTTTAGGCACTCCTCGAGGTCCATAACGGTGGGTCCAGGCCGAACTCGAATTATATGAATTAGTCAAAACAACGAGAAGAGACAAAAATTGGGAAAATAAAATGATTGACTTTTAAACGAAGGTGGGGGTCCTAAGTTTGTTTAGCCTAAAGGTACACCCCGTGCAACATAATAATACTTCGTAACTCCCTCGAAGTGGGGTGTTCCTCGTATTATTCAGCGGGCACAGACTATCATCTCCTGCTACTCGATTATTATATTTAAGTTGTTTACCTAAAGTGCACTAGTTGATTCTAAACCGTGCACTACCCGTCCCATGCCTATTGTCCAGGAGGCATTTGGACCTATATCTCGGGGTGGTTCTATACTTTAACTTAGGTTGCTCAAAAAGAGAAAAACTAGGCGACATACAAAACAACTTGGACTTTTATGTATAAGTAAAGAAGGGCTCAAGTTAGCCTCCACACTTAGAAAACAAATGAACGCAAAGATGATTAACATTGACAGTTGCAGATTTTAATAAGTTTGTAGAATCCTATAGACAGGATCTCTATGTGATTCCAGATTTTACAAGAAAGCAGTTTTACAAGCCTTTTTCTTTCAATACAATTTTACAGCTTACATAGTTGCCTACTGATTACAAGCATAAGAGATTTAATCTATAGTCATGATGACTAAGTAATTCTCGCAGCAGCTGACAATGGCAATCACAGGAATGTTCAGAATTGGTTAATCGAGTCCTATAGGCATGGTTTGTGAGGATAATTGGCACAACATTGAAAATCTTAAAGAAACGAGTAGGATGATAATTAAAACTGATTCAGACTCTAGAGGCATGATTTCTATAATTAAAACTGACTTTAGATCCTATAGACATGATTTCTATAATTAAAACTAATTTTGAATCATATAGGCATGATTGCTATAATTTGTAGATTGGGAAGCATGTAGACAGGTTCCTATACACACATTTAATCATACAATACCCTATAGGCATGATTTCTAACAAGCAGAAGTAGAACACATTTGAACCAAATGAAGAACCTATAGGCAGTATTGCTAACACATAATAATTGAACATGTTTGAGCATAATAGAATACCTATAAGCATGATTTCTAACACACAACAACTGAACATATTTGAGCATAATAAAATACCTATAGGCATGATTTCAAACACACGACAATTGAACATGTTTGAGCATAATAAAATACCTGTAGCCATGATTTCTACCCATTTTAATGCAAGTATAAGATAAACCCCCGTTTTCCCACTTTTACTAATACCCCAAAATGTCATTACAATAATTATTACAGACCAAGAATAAATAGAATAAATTACAAAGTATAATAGCTATAGGGAGGGCCTATAGCAGACGCAAAGATACACCTGGCAAGGTCAGGCCTTCATTCTCATAGTTCTAAACAACCCAAAATTACATCTTCATGGACATAAGACAGCTAGGAATTGAGTGATTCACCTAGTTGGCATAAAACAGAGTTGAGCATATAGAACCAAGTCCCTAGTGTGTTAGAGTTCCCAAGGGTTTCAAGGACCTAGGGGAATGCTCACACTAGGGAGGTTAATCAGAGATAATTTAGAGGAAAGACTAGGGACCAAGTCCTAGTGTGTCAGAGTTCACAAGCGTGTCAAATGAACCCTGAGCAGTACTCACACTAGGGAGGTCAAGGGAAAAAACCTAAGTGGCCTTGGCTTTCGGCCGGCTAGCAATAAAGAGTTCAGAATGACATAAATGATAACGAGGGAGAGTGGACAATAGCTGAGGGACAGAACTGAAGGGTATACACATAGTCAAGTTGGGAGCATAAAGCAAATATTCAAACAGGCTTTAGGTTTTAAGAACACATTTAGCAAAGATTTAGAAGAACAAGTTGAACGCATAGTGCATAAGTAGTTACACATTAACAAACATGTATACAGGATTGGAGTACACAGACTCATAATAGGGAAAAGGTCAAAATTATGTTAAGTACAAGTTCTAGTGTCACAAGATAGCCTTGTTAGCTTCACACCAGGCAGCAAAACAACATTTAGACATAGTAGGGAAGCACAAATTATGACAATATACTGGTGAATTAAGTGAGCCAAAATATGCTGAGGGGTATTTTAACTAAGAACTAGTCATGTTTGATAGAACATGATCTTGACACAGAATTAAAACATACTATCTATGCAAGATTGCCATTATAGAGATTCAGAATAGAAAAGGAATATAAACTCATGTCATACAATAAGTGTAAGCATTCAAGTCTAACCTAATTGACCAGTTAATCTAAAGGAATTTCAAATTATGCACATGGAGCATATTCAAATAACAAAATGGACAACCTTAAGCAGGATTAAACAGCGAAGAGATGTCAAGCAGTAACACATTGGGTAAACGAAATTAAGAGAATCTTGATTACTCGAATTAGGCTTAGGCATGTTTCAAATTACCAACATAATGAAGTGAAGATTAAAGTGATCAACATTAAAGTAAAGAAATATGGATTAAATACAAGAACAACCCAAAAAACACATTAAACTACAATTTTTAGAAGCGAAAACATATGTAAATGACAAGTAAATAGGAATGAAGTGACAAAAGTTCAGCAACTCACCAGTTAAACAAAAAACAAGAAAGAACAAAGTCCACAGTAGCATGAAACCATAATTTCTGGCCTTGGCTTTCAGCGTGCCAGGAACCAGAACAAGAGTATTTAGAGAACAAAGAGTGACAACTTCATTTTTTAGAAAACATTAACGATTCAACTCTCTCTCAAAGGGGAATGGGGAGGGGTTTATATAGTAGTAGAAATTAACATCCAAACAAGGAAAATCATCAATCAAACACGAGAAAGGAAAGAATCATCATATGCAATCAGAATCAGTAAGGAAAAGAGAAAAATCTCAAACCCTAATTTTAGGGAAAGTGTAAAATCGACAGAATAAAAATCAAACATCATATGAAATATGACGAATATCACTTAAAAATCAGAGAATCAAACCCATTTGGGTTTGACTGAAAGAGATATGAAAATACTAATTAGGGTATGTAAGGATCATTAAAAGATATAGAAATATTGGTACTTACAAAGAGAAAATGATGAACATAGACAGAATAATCAGAGAAGTCAAGGATTTGAACCGATTTGGTTTGATTTTGATAAGATTTTCTTGCCATGTTTAGGCAAGCAACTAGGTAACACCATAGACGAACAACTGTAGTAAGAGGAGATAAATAAGGTAAGTGAATCAATGATTGATTCCATTTTAGAGTCGTATTTGAAGAGGTTGAGAGATACGGCGGCTAGGGTTCGTAGAAGAAGAGGGGTGAGGATTCAAAGGCGGCGTCTGTGATGGAATGGTAGGGTTTGAGGCGGGTTTGGTTGATTAAAGGGAGGGAATAGATATGAGCCATTGATCTCAGAGATCAACGACCATGATTTAAAAGGGGGTCCGGTCGGGTTTATTTGGATAGGTTTGGGCTGGTGTATTAGGTCCGAAAATAGGTTTACAAATTAGGTTATTATTGAAATACCCATTTTTAGCAAAAATAATTAATAAAATAACAAAATATTATTTATGCAGTAAAATGATTAAAATAATAACTTAACATTATAAAAATATAAAAAGTTATTTTCTTCTTATGTAATGTAATTATACATGTATATAGGCCATTATTGCAAACATGTACAATTAGCCTTAAAATGCAAATGTAATTATGGGAAATGCACTCAAAAATGATTCAAACCTCGCATTGGTACAAATGATAAGTTTAGATGATTAAATCATCAGAAAAATAATTTGGAGGGTAATTATTGGATATTTATATAATAAAAATGCAAAAATAAATTCATTTGAAGCCTTTAAAAAATATGGAAAATTGTAAACAATACGTGTGTGAGTTTATAAATCAAAATGATAATGTGTATGATCTAGTTTGAAAGTACATACATACATACATATATATATACACACACACACACACACACACACACACACATTGTCACGTCCCCAAATCCTAAGCCGGATGTGATGGCGCCTATCATGGAACTAGGCTAGCCAACCTTACAGACTATCATAATATTTCATAATTTCCCAAACTAGCAGATTTAAAACAACAAAATGAGATATACAATTTATACACTTCTCCAAAACCTGGAGTGAACTGTCAAGAGCATCTAGAACTGTAAATACAATGTACAATAAGGTGACTTACTACTACAATAGCCTGAAGTACAACAAGCAAAAGCTATGAACTGAGGAAAGGAAACGAGGCGAGCTGGGGACGCTGAGGAGCTACCTTGATCCTCGAACAAACTCTAAGCATGCCCGAAAAATCAACTAGTGAGATGGTCCGGTACCTGGATCTGCACACAGAGGTGCAGGGAGTAACGTGAGTACGCCAACTCAATAAGTAATTGAAGTAACTAAAAACTTGAGTGTAGTGACGACCATTTATAAATCATGTAAATCCATATAATGAATAACAGTGTAAATGAATAAATCAAGCCAGGAATCTACATTCCGAATATTTCATAAAACTCCAGTTTCCATTTAAAAATCTCGCATAAAATCATTTGTCCAACATTATCATCAGAGGCTCAGTGTAAAGAAGAGTGAAAACAGTAGTTTCATAGAATATAAGCCCCTCAGGCACATAATGACTCACAAGAAAGCCTCTCGGGCAAGCCTCTCAGTCACTCGTGACTCCACTATCAGTATCTCATGCTCACACTAAACACTCGTACTCAGCAAGTACCATGAATACACACAAATGCTGCGGCAGACAACCCGATGCAGTATATATATATATATATACACACACACACTGGTGCGGCGTGCATCCCGATCCATATAATATACGCTGCGGCGTGCAGCCCGATCCATATAATAGTCGATTGCGTCCACTAGGGGTGTACAGACTCCTACAGCCCAAGTGCTATATTTGCTGCGGTGCAGCCCGATCAAATATGTACATTGTTGCGGCGTGCAGCGTGATCCATAGATAACATATATTTCTGCGGCGTGCAGCCCGAACCATATATAATCTATATTGTTGCGGCATGCAGCCCGATCCATATGTAATATATAACATATACATTGTTGCAGTGTGCAGCCCGTCCCATAACTATCCTCACATGCTCGGCTCTCAGCCTTACTCAGTCATCCTCACAAGCCACTCGGGCAATTTATCTCAACTCACGGGACTCAGCCCAAAATACCTCTAAGGGTTTCAAAACAGTGTGATAACAGGGAAAATAACAACAAGCAGAATATATGACTGAGTTCGAAATTGTTCTATCACGATAGTGTGAGAATAGTGTAAAAATACCCCTGAGGGTCTAAACAGGTCGGCACGAGGCCCCAAACATGGCTCACAACCCATAAACAAGTATAAACTTCTGACCAAGTCACAATCCCTATCGGTGCACACCAACATGCTCGTCACCTAGCATGTGCATCACCTCATTTACCAAAACAATATCAAATACTAGGGTTTCATACCCTCAGGTTTAGAGTTACAATCGTTACTTACCTTAAAACAGCCCAAAAGCTACTCTGCGATGGTCTTGCCCCTCGAAATGGCTCCCAAATGCTCCAAATCTAACAAAAACCAGATTACCATCATCAATTTAGGTTAAAGGAACAAACCCCAATCAAAAGTTATCAATTTTAAGCACATTTCCCAAAAATGGCCAAACTCGAGCCCCGGGCCCATGTCTCGAAATTCGATAAAAATCACAAAACTAGAATACTCATTCCCTTAGGAGTCTACCCATACCAAATTTACCAAAATCCGACCTCAATTGCATCAAATCACCAAAAGAAATTTCCAATTTTTCCTCCCATTTTTCCCAACTTTTCTACTTTAATTCATCAAATTGCATGGTGAAAATCAAGAAAAATTCATAAAATTGAACAAAAATTGATTGAAGAACACTTCCCACTAAAACAATCGTCCAAATTCTCCTTCCCCCGAGCTCTCTAATGAAAAATTGAGTTATGGCCAAGAACCCCCGAAATTAGAACTTAAAAATTGTCTGCCAAGGCCTCTTTCTTCACTGCGATCGCAGAAGCTCCCACGCGATCGGGAAGAACAAATCTGCTGCCCCATCAAATTACACTACGCGATCGCAGACATACACACGCGATCGCGTTTCAGAAGGACATAAACCCACGCAATCACCAACCACTCTACGCGATCGCGAAGAATAACGACTCAGCCCACTCACGCGCCCTTCAACTCTATGCGAACGCGAAAGACACTGCGCGATCGCACTGCACAACAACCTTACACCCACATGATCGTGACCTTCACCACGCGATCGCATATAACAAAAATCTTGTCATATCCAGCTAGGCCTATGCGATCGCACACATCCTCCCGCGATCGCATATAAGGAAACCAGAAACTCACACCAGCAAAAATCTACCAAGTTTTTAAGCCAAGAGTTGGTCCGTTAACCACCCGAAACACACCCGAGGCCCTCGGGACCTCAGCCAAACATTCCAATATATTACATAACCTCATTCAAAATTAGTCGAACCTTCAAAAAACCAAAACCAATGCAAGAACACCAAAATCACATCAAATTCAAGCCTATGAACTTTGAAACTTCTAAATTCCGTCAATGATGCCGAACTCAACGAAAACACGTCTGAATGACCTGAAAATTTGCGCACATATCCAAAGTGACATGAAGAACCTACTCCAACTGTCGGAATTTAATACCGACCCCGATAGCCTATTTTTCCCCTGCCGACCGGAAATCTCCAAAAACTAACTTTCGCCAATTCAAGCCTAATTCTACAGCAGACATCAAAACATCATTCTGAACACACTCCTAAGTCCCAAATCACCTAACGAAGCTATCCGAGCCATAAAATCTACATTCCAAGTTCATTTACCAATAAGTCAACTCCTAGTTGACTTTTTCAACTATTAAGCTAATTTAAGAGACTAAGTGTCTCAGTTCTCACCACGATTACTCCGAAACCCAAACCAACCAACCCAACACAACATAAATAGGCTAAGCAACATATGATAAATTAGAAACGGGAAAAACGGGGCTAATCTCACAGTACGACCGGCCGGGTCGTTATATCCTCCCCCTCTTAAACAAATGGTCGTCCTCGAACGGGTCTAGAAACATACCTGGAGTCTCGAATAAGTGAGGTTATCTGCTCCGCATCTCCCGCTCGGTCTCCCAGGTCGCATCCTCCACTAGTTGTCCTCTCCACTGAACCTTCACTGAAGCTACCTCATTTGACATATCACCCTCGAGATGAACTGTGGTGAAGTCCAAAACATGAGACAGGTCACCAAGATACTTCTGGAGCATCGAAACATGGAACACCGCATGAATACTCGATAAGCTGGGAGGCATGGCAAGCCTATATGCCACCTTCCCAATCCTCTGATGCACCTCAAAAGGCCCAAGTAACCGGGGACTCACCTTTCCCCTCTTCCCTAACCTCATAACACCCTTCATGGGTGACACCTTCAGCAGTACCTTCTCCCCAACAATGAAAGACACATCTTGGACCTTCCGGTCCGCATAACATTTCTACCTAGACTGTGCCGTACGAAGCCGCTTCTGAATCAACTTCACCTTACCCAACGCATCCTGAACCAAGTCTGTGCCCAATAGCCTAGCCTCTCCCGGCTCAAACCAACCAACCGGAGATCTGCACTTCCTACCATATGAAGCCTCATACGAAGCCATATGGATACTCGACTAATAACTATTATTATATGCAAACTCCACGAGTGGCAGAAACGTGTCCCATGAACCCACAAAATCAATGACACAGGCACGCAACATATCCTCCAAAATCTGAATAGTACGCTCCGACTGCCCGTCGGTCTGAGGATGAAACGCTATGCTCAACTCAACCTTAGTACCTAACTCTCTCTGCACGGTGTCACACCTCCTTTTTCCGACAAGTGTTGGATATGGGAGTTTTTTCCAATTTAAATGACATTATGCGGATTTGGGATTTATTTATTAGTTTCAGAGTCGCCACCCGAATTTTTTTTTACGGTGCTCCGGGACACCATTTATTTATTGAAATCCCAAACCGAGGAAATTTTGACTCTGTTTAAAATGTCTGCGACCAGAAATCCGAGTAAGGAATTCTGTTAACCCGGGAGAAGGTGTTAGGCACTCCCGAATTCCGTGGTTCTAGCACGGTCGCTTTACTATTATTATTTGGCCTAAATTGTCTGATTATTTACATATTTTTTTTCCTATTGTGCTTTTAACCTCTTTCACCTTTTAGCCGCTTTTAATATTTATGGACTTATCTTGAAAACAAGTCACGATGGTGTGCACTTGTCATTTTTAGACACATTATAATTACGCCACATGAAATGCACCCGTAATTACAATATTTTTATTATAATTTGAAGTTGAAGACGGA